>JBBPBX010063645.1:2313-20471 GCA_038048925.1 Garcialebias charrua | reverse complement strand
AAGGTGGAAACTGCTGATAGCACATGGAAAATGAGCATTCATCACTTTCTTCATAATGCAAGTGTTTTTAGACTAAAAACGAGAAGGTCACATTTCAGTCAGCGGATAAAATGAGGAACATGACATTAAAATGAGGAACAAATGGTTGGTTTCACACAGATGGTCACAAAGATGCACAGAGTCAGCAGATTTAAGATGGTCACAAGCTGCATAAAGTCATTTGGAGTGCATGAGGTGAAAAGTTTAATACAGGAGTTTAATTATGAGTTTAATACCTGAGAGTGTATGATTTTACTTTACAATTCCCTCCTTATGTTCCGTCAGGAACAACTAAGATAATGCAATTCACAACAACAGCAAAATGAACATTTTTAATACAAGCAAAACCAAAATCAAAATTATCAATCAATCTTAAAGGTAATGAAATCACAGTATTATTAAATCATATGTTATGCCTCCCCAGGCCTAACTGGATGATGTGAACTTGTGCAGGAAAACCCCGGTGGCAACGGTGTAGAGGTGCTTTGAGGAAAAAGCTGCACAACACCCTGGCCCCACAGCGGTGACCAAATCTGGTGTCCATATCATCCTTACATTCAGTTGATCTATAAAAGAAGAAAAAAGTATGAGACTCTCAAAATAAAACATCAAATTACATGTGTCTAATAGACTTTCCATGCAACCATCATTAACTAGAGATAGAATTAGCAAGTAGCTGTTTTTGTGCAGGGTAAAGACCTGCAAATAATGTGGCAAGCAACAGTCATGTTCAAAAACAAGTGATGACAGAACAGTTGAGGATTAAAATACAAAAGAGAATAAATGAACAGATATGTAATTTAATCAGGATAAAATGTAATCAAGTAAAAATCAGCAAATAAAAAGCAAATCAACATCAATAAAACAAAAGAAAAACAAACACGTCTCTTTAATTCAAAAAGTGGTAGCCGTAGAATACATGAGCCTCTTGGGGCTGTTTTAAAGCACAAATTTGTACTATGTTTGCTACGAAATCTAAAAGTCTAAGCGAGGTAGGCTCGGCTCGGTTGTAAAGTTTATTACCCGTGATTGTACATCATAATCAATGGTGAACATGTCGTCTAAGTGGTCCATGGCTATAGTTTAGGTAGTTCAGTCGGTGCGAGCACTAAGTGTGATTTTGATGGTTTACTCTACTTGGTACATTTCAGACTCAGTGATGCGGTCTTCCAGGGTGCCGAGATCGTCATAAATAGGCAGATCGGGATCGGGAAGAGGGGAAATGTGTGCATGGTCTAAAACGGGAAACATTTGCATGTATGTGTCTGGAGAATTTGCTAACAACGCATAGGTTTCTGACAAGCGTTCTGGGGTCAAAGATTTCGTGATTAGGCGAGTAACTAATGAACGCGTGCAAGGAATTAAACAACAGCCACAAGTAATCAAGATGGCAGCAAAAACGGCAAAAGACATAAGCAAAGATATAACTATCGCTTTCCATCTACCAAACGTGCTATTAAACCAGTCGTCAATGGGATTATAGATACCTGAGTGACTCTGCATCTCGTTAGACAAAGTTCTAAGTCCTTCCAAAGCTCTAGACACCTTTCCATCAGGGGCAGTATTGTTGGGGATGAAACTACAACACAAGTCGCCAAACATGCTACAAACTCCGCCTTTCTCCGCAAGCAAAAAATCAAGCGCCATTCTGTTCTGTACAGCCATCAGGGAAGTGGGAGCCAATTGCTCAGCTAGTCCTTCAACAGCATCTCTGGTCAGATTGCTAAGACGCATGACATTATAATGAACGTAATTAATACGGTCAACATTTTTATTAGGTGTGACAGGGAAATATGCTGAGATCACGGGAAGATTTTCAAAGCCTGAAGCAATTTGATCAGCCAATTTATGCTCGTCTGGCACGCCTCTAGGGATTCCAATCGCATCGATGTAAGTTGGAGAGTTCACTGTTGGATCAAAGGTCAAACTTCTACGCCGTCTGTTACCTGGATAAGGAAAAGCTTGTGCAATTTTGTGTCCTATGAGAGTAAGTGGAGCCTTAAGTCTAACCATAGCACACAGTCCTATTGAATTTTGAGGGACGTGAGTATACAACCTTTTTCCACCACAATAGTAATACAACCCTGAACGAGTCAGTCGCCCCACCTCCTGTCGCATACCTTTCGTGGTCACGGCTGTAAATGTTATATTACACCAATCAGCATCTATGTTGCCTAGGTTAGTGTCAGAAACGGTGGTTACGAAATTGAAACAAATATAATCGTGTCTTTTATCAGCATGAAATGCACCAACCTGTGTGCCATCCGGACCAAGGGGAAAGATTTCTTCTAAGGTTGTGCAATTTCTAGTTTTAATTTTTCTGGTGATAAGTAACATGCAATCGAAACCCCATTCGTCTTCTAAAAACAACGGTGCTGGTTCTGTTAAGGGAGTGGGTCGTGCAGATGCACAGGCTACACATTCAGAGAGTGACGCTTCTTTAGCTGATTCAATTAACCATGTTAACCATACATTAAGATCGGAGTACCCTGTAGTCATAGAGATTACATCATTTGGGGACAACTTGGAATAATCTACGCTGTCGATGCTAAGGAGTGTGTCGTTAGTCTCGAGACCGGAAGATACTTCGTATCGTGTGGGTGTTGGTGGAGAATCTGTTATTTGAATTATAAGTTCCCTGAAAGGGTCTGTACCTGATACTTCTGCTTGGAGTACAACATGCAATTTAGGGTTTGTCGTGTGTCTAAGTAGTTTTCTGTATCTGGATGGGGGATACTCCTGCCATTTTGTCACGGATTGTATGGATAATAGGAGGTTAGCTGATCCGCCATTTCCGCCTTTTACTAGTTTAAACCTTTCAGCCCACCAATGAAGTGGTTGGCCTTTCTTTGTTTGTGGACTATCCCAAGGACCTGTATACAAAAAAACTTTTTCCCATGTTGGGCAGGACCTACAAATGGTAGGATCATAAGTACCACAGGGACACATGTAAAACTCGGCTTTTCTGATTCTTTCATCTGAGCAGTCAAACAATTTGCAAACAGGTAAAGTTATTGTTGAAGTTGTACCGTTGACATATGGAACCATGAAGACGGGGTTACCATTGTAGTCCCTTCGACCAGGACTCTGTTTGAGCTCTCTCTTAGCTGGATTGAGTTGGCTCACATTTTCAGGATGCAGGTACCATGTCATGAGACCTATCAGTGTCAGTCCCACAATGACTAGAATATAGCAAAGCAACTTTTTCATCCCAGTGGATGTTCTAGGTGAAACAGGTTG
Organism: Garcialebias charrua; assembly: GCA_038048925.1. Taxonomy (NCBI): domain Eukaryota; kingdom Metazoa; phylum Chordata; class Actinopteri; order Cyprinodontiformes; family Rivulidae; genus Garcialebias; species Garcialebias charrua. The sequence goes on along the minus strand of JBBPBX010063645.1, from coordinate 17,192 downwards.
TTTTAAAATTGTGCGTGGGATGCGTGTATCGAGCATTGTCTTATCTTTTCTGTCGTTGTCAGGAGTTCTTCTAAAGCAGTGTCTCCTGAGGCGCGTAGATCCCTCGTTGGCACCCAGCCTCTAAAGCTCTGGCGCGTTGCTCCTCTTGGAAGGAGGGAATCCTGCCAGTGGGTCCTCTGTTGGTGACCTGGTACCTCGGAATGGCTTGCAGTGGGCGGCGTGGATCCAAGTAGCCCTCTCAGCTACTTTCACGGCCGTGTGGGTCACGAGCAACACCTGGTAGGGTCCGGTCCACCTGGGCGAGTTCCAGTGTTTCCTCCTGAAAGATTTAACCATAATAAAGTCTCCAGGAGTTATGTTGTGTAATTTTACCTGAGCTGGGCTGGGTAGCCCTCCCTGGACTTGCTCTCTGATGGATTTGAGGTGGTTAGTCAGATTAATACAATATGTCAGCATGTCGTGATCACAATGTTTTAGATCACTAGTTGAGATTGGTCCCACACCCATGTTGGGTGGAGCCGCAAAAAGGATTTCAAATGGGCTGAGGTTATGCTTAGCTCGTCTCCGCATGCGCAAATATGTTAGTGCAATCGGCAAACAAGACACCCAGTTAAGCTTTGTTTCTTCACAGATCTTAGACAGTTTGTTTTTTAATGTTCCATTCTCTCTTTCGACCGCCCCTCCACTTTGTGGATGATAGGCACAGTGTTTGGTCAGATCAAAGTTCAGTACTCGTGATATGTCGTCAAGGATTTGATTTGCGAAATGAGGGCCATTATCACTTGAGATTTTTTGTGGGATTCCCCACCTGGGAATAACTTCTTGTAACAGAAGTTTAGCTACTGTGTTAGCTGTGGCATGCTTTGTCGGGAAGGCTTCTACCCATTTGGAATACATGTCTACCATGACTAGACAGTATTTTTTGTTTTGAGCTGGTGTTAGTTCAATGAAATCAATCATGATGTGTTGGAATGGTGCTGTGATTGTTTTGTGGGCTCCAGAACCTGTGGGTTTAATGGCTTTAGCAACATTATGTGTGGCACAGATTAAACATGCCTCACAGTGTTGTGTGGCTGTCTGATGAAAGTTAATCGTAAACCAATTTTCATTAATTTGTCTCAACATCCCTCCTTTTGACACGTGGTCCAATCCATGTGTCAATGCTGCAAAAGAAGGGAAAAAATGTCGTGGAAGGCATGGATTACCATTTGGACCTACCCACACATCATTTTGAAAAATGCATCCGTGTTTCTTCCAGTTTGCCTTTTCACTGGCTGGTGCGAACTTTTGCATGTCTGAAACAGAGAATGAAACATCATCAGCTTTGTTTAAAGGCAAAGACAAAAGCATGTTAGTTGGGTTGGGCAACATCGAGGCTTGTTTAGCTGCAGCGTCAGCGAGTGAGTTACCTATGGAGACAGGATCAGTGTTTGATGTGTGTGCTGCACATTTGATGACTGCAATTTTGAGAGGGAGAGTGATTGCAGTAAGAAGGTCGTCCACAAGTTTGTGATGAAGGATTGGTTGGCCATCAGACTTTAGGAAGTTTCTGTGTTTCCACAAAGCTCCAAAGTCATGAACAACTCCAAAAGCATACCTGCTGTCTGTGTAGATGTTAACAGTTTTACCTTCAGAAAGTGTGCATGCACGAGTGAGAGCCACCAGCTCGCAGGCTTGTGCTGAGCATGATGGTAAAGAAGATGATTCAACTGTGTGTGTGAGAGTGACAACAGCATATCCACTGCGAATCTGACCAGTGTCAGGGTCACGTGAAGAAGATCCATCAACAAAAAGTTCCCAATCAGGGTCAGTCAAAGGATTCTGTTCCAAGTCAGGTCGTGGTGTGCATATGACTTCAAGTTCTGCCATACAGTCATGTGGTTCACCATCATCCTCGTTTGGCAAAAGAGTCGCAGGATTCAAGACATTACATCGTTGGATGGTGATGTTTGGCATATCCAACAGTGTGGTGTGATAACGTAACCAACGTGCGGTTGAAAGATGAGCCGTTTTTTGCTCATTAAGAATTTGAGTAACTGCGTGGGGGACAAGGAGAGTCAGATCAGAATACCCCACAATGTCTCTGCTTGCCAGTGCAGCTTTTTCAGCTGCGGCTACAGCACGCAAGCAGAGAGGCAAACCAGCAGCGACTGGATCTAATTTAGCTGAAAAGTAGGCGACTGGTTTCAATCTGTCCCCATGCTTTTGCAGCAACACTGATGTCATGTGGCCCTTCCTCTCATCCACAGCCTGTGTGAACGGGCGTGTAGGATCTGGAATACCAAGAGTGGGAGCCTTTTGCAACTGTTGCTTGAGTGTTTCAAAGGCCTGCAGTGCCTCAGTTGTCCATGTGACATGTGAGCTCATTTGTAAGTGTTTGTCATGACATACCTTTCTTAAAGGAGCCTCAATCTCAGCGTAGTTTGGGATGAAATGCCTACAGTAACCGCAAAGACCTAAAAAAGACATGAGTTGTTTTTTTGTTACCGGTAATGGCAGTTTCACGATCGCCTCAACACGCGAGTCAGCAATTTTTCTTCCTTCTCTGGAGATCCTGTGTCCAAGAAAAGTGACAGTGGTTTGTACAAACTGCAATTTTGACAATGATGCTTTGTGACCTTGTTCTGCCAGGAATGTCAGCAGTCTGATCGTGTTCTCTTTACAAGACTGTTCAGTTGGTGCAGCCAGCAGCAAATCATCCACGTACTGTAATAGAGCACAATCATGAGGCAGAGAGAAACTCATCAAACTATCATTCAGTGCTTGATGAAAAATAGTGGGAGATTCACAGAAACCTTGCGGAAGTCTTGTAAAAGTGAAAGCCTTACCCAGGAATTGGAAAGCAAACCAGAACTGGCTGTTGGGATGAACTGGAACGCTAAAAAACGCATTTGCTAAGTCTATCACACTGAAATATGTGGAGCCTGCAGGGATCTGAGAAAGGATGACATAAGGGTTAGGTACAATAGGTGCTCTTGCTTGGACAGAGGCATTAACTGCTCTTAAGTCTTGAACAAATCTCCATTCGTCTGGAGGAGTAGGTCTGATCTTTTTTACTGGAAAAATCGGGGTTCTCACTGGTGACTCAGGGCAAGCGATGATCACGCCTGCTTCCAGCAAGGAGCGGAAAACTGGAGTGATTCCTTTTTCTGCTTCAGGCTTCAGTGGGTATTGGGCTATTTTAGGTCTATAAGAAGACTTTGGTGTTATTTCAATTGGTTTTTGGCCCTTAATTAACCCGACATCATATTTAGTTGTGGCCCAGAGATGGGCGGGGACGTCTGCCAATTCAGGGTCGTCCAGAGACATCATGGACGTGACTAGTCATGCATTGTTATCAATCACTTCCTTTGTTGGCCGTGCTGTCAGCATGAGGCAAAAATCTTGCCTAAACATGTTGAGAGACGGTGAGAAGGAGCAATCATCACGTGGTTCCCAGTCATGTGTGGTGTGTGCTCTAAGTGCTAGGGGACCTAGAGATTTCCAGTGGGAGTCAGGTGGCTTTGCTAGTGAAATGTGAGGAAATGAATCAGGTACCGTGAAGTAACTTGTCTGAGGTGTTGTTTTGTTGTTCAAATCTATCAGCACAAAACATGAGTCTTGTGTCCAACAGATAGATGTGGTGACAAGTTGTGTTGTCTGTGTTTGCAGAAATGAGTCCCCTAATGGGTCAGCTGGATCTGAAACGACATGAGCAGTGCAGTGTAGATGTGGTTCAGTCATGAAACAGACACTAGGTGGCAGCCTTTCTCTGGCCATTGAGAGCAGAGTGTGTCTCTGATGTGGATCAATTAACAACCACTGAAAAATGAACAATAATTCAGGTGTGAGAGAGACCAGAGCATCAGACTCTAATTGTTTAGACACAGTCAAACCATCAGGTGCACAGTTTATTGCCAATCTAAATTTCAGAATCAAATCTCTTGCTAATAAATTTATTGGGCAAGAGTCAGAAAGCAAAAACTGATGTTCATGTGTTTCATGATCAAAAGGATCGATGATCTTGAGCGGAACTGTGACCGCTTCAGGAACTGTCCGGCCAGATGCACCTGTGGAATGGACAATTTTGTTAGAAAGTGGAGCATTTGGAAGACATTTACGCATGATTAATGACTGTGTTGCTCCTGAATCTACAAGAAATTGTAATGAAATGTTTTCAACCACTGCAGTCATCATTGGTAGTTTCAGATAAGCAGCTTGAGTGTATTTGAAGTAAGTAGGAATAACTTCTCCTGTGTATGTATGTGTGTGTGTGTCATTTGTTTCAGAAACAGGTGTGTGTGTGCTGGTACTTGCGGTCTGAAATCCCTGGCTCCCACCATCTTTGGCTAGTCAGGTTGAGTAACCCCTCTGGCTTTGTCCACCCCTGTGTCCAGCTTCGTTTCTGCCTTGGGGCGGGCCTTGATGTTGGTTTTGTCTGGAGTTGAAGTCTTGGTTGCCGTTGGGCCCTTGGTTTGGATAGGGCCTGAACTGACCTCTGCCTCGGTTGCCATATCTGTTGTGACCTTGGTTTCGGCCTCTTTGTCCTTGTCGGTGTGGACAGCTGCGGACCCAGTGTTCCAGGCTTCCACAGTTGTAGCATGGTCTGGGTGGAGCAAAATCAGTTTTTTGAATTGCTGAAGGGTGGTTTGCAGCTGTTGGAGGGTGATTTGCAGCTTGAGCCTGGTTCAGGGTCAGCTGAGTGGCTGCTTGGAGCAGAGTCAGTTGAGCGTCATCATGCTGCTTTTGTTTTTTCTTCTGAGTGGTGGTGACCTCTGTCTCATGCAGGTCCCATGCGTGCTCAGCATGATTCAGGAGATCAGTCAGGCGTGGTCTCTTCTTCCAGCCTATGTAGGTGGTCTTGATTGATTTCTTTATTGATGGGAGAAAACCACTTAGGACCGCCTGGCAGAAGATGGCTTCAAATGGTGAGGGGGCTGTGTCGTGTCTCCAGTTCCCGTCAGGCTCAAGGATGCCTGAGTGGGTTTTGAAGATGGGCAGGAGACGGTTCACGTAGTCTTGTGGAGTTTCATCAGGTTTCTGGGTTGTGCTCGCAATGTCTGCATAACAAGGAACAGCTGGGAACACCTTAACCAGGCTTTCCCCAATTTCTGTTACATTTTTCATATACTCCTTGTTGCTGTCTTCGTTGATGTTTGGACTGACGAGTTGAAAACCATCTTCCCTTTCAAAAAGTTCAGGGTTGAGTTGGGAGACAAACCCAAGGCCATATATTGCTGATAAAATGACCTTTATCTCATGGAGAGTTGGTCTTATCACTCTGACTAACGTGAGCAATGCCAGAGCTATCATTTTTCCACCCTGGGCTCTATGAGGCAGGTGCTGTTTGGCCATATCAATCAGCGTGGCGTGTGGCCAAGGTCTATAAACCAACTGTGAGTGTTCAGCCCCCCCCACCTCCATCATGGGTGCAGTGATGACGGTGGTTTTGTCTTTCTTTTTGTCTGCCATTTCTTGTTGAATTTTTTCAATTTCCCCTTGAATTTGCTTTGCTTTTTGCTCAAGCTGATTTTTGTCAGCTTGCAGTCTTGTGTTCATGGCTGGTGGTCCACCAGAATCTATTCCCTCATGTTCAGTGTCTGTTGAGATGTTAGTCAAATCAGAGAGTGAGGGTGAAGAGTCAGGTGTGTTGGCAGTACCTGATTCAGTTGACGTTCCTGGTTGCTCCTTTTTCTTGGAGCCTTGGAAGTCATCGTCCATGTCCATGTTCAGAAACCAGTCTGAAAATTGTCCAGCTCTCTGTAGCTCAGGGTATGGTGGTGGTTGTTGGGGTGAACTCAGATGTGCCAGTGACGGGTACAGGGCCATGGTGTGAGGTGGGAAGCCAGAAGTTCCAGCCGCAGATGGAGCAGAAGGAGAGAAAGAAACATTTAGTGGGTTAGTTTGTGTTTCTGTCCCTTTCTTATTTTTATTTCCTAAATGTTTTGTCTCTTTTGGAGCCATTTGGTTTGTTTTCTTAATTTTCTGGGTCATCTGAAGGCTTTTTGATATTACTCTTTGACTTTGTAATTTAGATTCATTTTTCCACAGCTTAAAAGTTTGCTCATGATTGGTCACTGTTAACAACTCACCTTGTGGAATCTTTTTCTTGCTGCAAATCTTATGTTTTTGTTCTAACAATTGTTCTTCTAATTTTTGTATTTCCTGTGGATCAAACGATCCATTTCTTGGAAAATTGAATTTACAATGCCACTGTGGCACAAACCTTAGACACGAATCACCATGAAGTCTTTTCATTCGGTCAATTTCAGGACCGCATGGTATATAAGCTTCGTTTTTGCTATTTTTTGTTCCCATTTTGTTTTATTTTTTATTTTATTTTATTTTTAATTTTATTTAAATGTTTGTTTTATTTAATTTTTTACTATATCTGTTTAATTCTATTTGTTATCTATATTTATTTAATATTTCAGTTAATTTTACCTGTTTGAAAAACAGGTTATTTGCCTAATTTAATTTTGAATGAGTTTATTGTTTAAAACCAGGCGGTCTCCCATCCAAGTACTAACCAGGCCCGACCCTGCTTAGCTTTTGAGATCAGACGAGATCGGGCGTGTTCAGGGTGGTATGTATAACCAGCTTATTCGTCTAATTATTTTATTTTATTTCAAAATGAGTGTAACTACACAGGTTTATTTATTTTTATTTGTTATTTTTGCTTTTTATTTTTATTTTTATCGAGCGCTCCCCACATCTATTTCTGCTGTGGCACGATTTGTGGCCGTCTTCAAAGTATTTCTACCTTATATAACAACCTACGTGCGGCACGATTTGCGACAATTTTTTAACGTATTTCTACATTTGAATTGCCTACGTGCTTGATTTTCGGGCGGACCTTCCTGCGTTAAGAGTTTAACGCGAAAATTGTTCTTGCACTATCGAGTGCTCACAATTTTAACGTGTTCTTGCGTTCTTAAAAATAAACGCTCACAACGCTTTAGGTGTTTTCTTGCGCTCACAACGATCTACGTGTTCTTACGTTTAAAAATAAACGTTCACAGCGCTTTTCGTGCTCTTGCGCTCAAATTTCCTACGGTCCTTGAACGCGTCTCGTATCAGTTTTACCTCGGCTTAAATCTTTCAAACTTGAAAAAGAGATTTCTACGTTACCTCTTCAGCCTTCCTGTTGGTTCGTGGAATATTGTCGATGCTGGCTCTCCCGCTGTGAGGACCGAAACGTCCTTTCCGTCTCTGAAGTCTATTCGAGGAAGAGGAGCAGGTCTAAGACCCGCGGTTCCGGAGTCCCGTCCGGTCGTCTCCAGCAGGTGGTCAGTCAAACGCAATATCCTGTCTCGTGACGCCAAATTGTGGAATAAACTTTAGAATAACGAGGCAAGGCTGTCATAAACGAAGTTCAAGTTCAAAAGATTTAATAATCTTGCAAGATGAGAACAGAAACAATACAGGTACGGAAGCTGTCTGGGTCTGCTCTGAGCTCAAAGTGTAACACAGCATGGTTAAAAACCCTCGCGCAGGAGGAACAAACTTTAGGGAGGAACAGAATGATACAATGGGTGGAACGAGGAGGTGACAATCTGTCACAAGGTGGAAAATACTGATAAGACATGGAAAGTGAGCATTCATCACTTTCTTCATAATGCAAGTGTTTTTAGACTAAAAAAGAGAAGGTCACATTTCAGTCAGCAGATAAATGGGGAATATGACATTTAAAATGAGGAACAAATGGTTGGTTTCACACAGATGGTTTACAAGATAAACAGAGTCAGCAGATTTATAAATGGTCACAAGCTGCACAAAGTCATCTGGAGTGCACACAGTTGAACATGAGGTGAAAAGTTTAATACAGGAGTTTAATTATGAGTTTAATACCTGAGAGTGTATGATTTTACTTTACAGTTCAATGGACCAACTCCCCTCTCAACATCAGTTACTTTCAAACTAACGAACAAATCAAAAAACTGCAACGTGAATGTAACTTGCAACAAAACACATTATAGAAATGTTGTGTAGTAGAAAGTACAGATACTTCATGTAAAATGTAGTGGAGTAAAAGTAGAAAGTATCCATGTTTAACTGTACTTAATTAAGTATAGATACATGAAAAATGTACTTAAGTACAGTAGCAAAGTACTTGTATTTAGTTACATCCATCATCTTCTGCTTGTTCCGAAGTCAGGTCTCAAAGGCAGCAGACTGAGCAGGGAGGTCCAGACATTTCTTTCCACATCCTTCTCTTCCAGTTCTTCTGCGAGGACTCCAAGGTGTCCCTAGGCCAACCGAGAGACTTTATGGTGAATCCAGACCGAACGCGTTTTCAACTGCAGGAGCGTCCGGTTTACATGCAAAGTCAATGGGGGACGCGCCTCCAGGCGCGTCTTGGCGTCGGGCGTCACGTCACGTGCGTGTTGAGCGTGCTGGAAAGCGTTTTTCCGTGCACGTGAACCCGCGTCAGCCTCCAAAGCACGCCTCCAACATGCTGAAGATTTCGCCGTTCAAACGCCGTTCAACTCTCCCTGATTGGTTGATCAGGGAGAGTCGGGGGGAGAAGAGAGGGGGAGAGTCCCTATGTGACGCGGAAACGAGGGGACGGGTATTGCGCAACTATGTGACGTATTGTTTGTGGGACACAGAAAAAACCCGCAAAGTCGTGAACTATGGAAGAGAAACTCATTGTAGCTGTGTGTTCGCGACAAGTCCTTCACGACCAGTCAAGTCTGCTCCACAGAGACAGAAATAAAAAGCTCCTTGCCTGGCGGAGTGCAGTGAGGAACTCGGTATACCGGTAAGCTCCTCCCACACACCCCGCCGCCACACCGCCGCAGTTTCGCGTTCTGGTCTGGACACCACCTGTGGGTCCAGTGCGTCCACTTGCGTGCGTAACGAGCTTTTTGGAAGTTGAAACGCTGCTAGGTGTGGACGTACCGTTAAGGCCGGCGCATAGCTCCGCGCTTGAGCGAGCGCGGCGCCCCGCTGTGTGAGCGCCGTGAGGTCGCCGCTGCACAAGCCCTTTGAACGTTCACGCGAGCGCGCCAAGCTCCAATTTTACGAGCGCCTACGCGAAGCGCGGTGTCTGACCAATCAGCTGCACGCGGAGGGGGACTGAACTGACCCCCTCCGCATGCAGCTGTTCACAGAGAACGTGAGAAGAAAGCAGAGCTCTGTTGGAGCCACACGCTGGTTCACGCTGTGCTCTGCTGTGAACCTCCCACGCTGCGAGTGGTGCGGGGCTCGGTCCAGCGCGGAGCTCTGCACCGGGCTTTAGTCTTTCCAGCGTGTCCTGCGTCTTCCCCAGGGTCTCCTCCCAGTTGGACATGCCCGAAGCACCTCCCTAGGGAGGCGCCCAGGAAGCATCCTTACCAAATGCCCTAACTACCTCAACTGGCTCCTCTCAATGTGGAAGAGCTGTTCTGATAACTAAACTTATCCCCCTGTCTCTAACGCCAAAAACACACTACATACGGTCCGCTCCGCTCCGCAGGTCGCAGCTGAGCGTCTCAAACTCCAGTTTCCACTACCTCCGCTCAGCTCAGGTCCGCCTGCATGCGCCGCTCCTAGACGCATGCGCGGGATTTGCGGGATCGCGCGATAAATCAAGTGATAAATAAGTAAGTCAGAACAAAACAATTCATTCGGTGGAAGAAGGAGAACAACAGTAGAGACTGCTGCCTTGATCTTCTCTCGTAAATGAGCGACAGGACATGGTTTGAGCAACAGGAAGTGAGGTATTACATTTTCAGAATAAAATACTTTATTTATTTATTTATTTCTTGTATTGCGTTTGTAGGCGTAGTCATAAATGATAGTTTGAAAGCATTTTTGTACAAATAAATCCGTATAGAGCTAGGATTAAGTCCGCCCGTGGTGATTTTATTTTGTAAATACGGAAGTTGTGCTCGTTCCTTTTCCTGTTGGTGCGAGGTAATCTTTGAAAGTTGACTCCGCACAGCTCCGGCGTCCGGCAGAAATAGAAAAATTTCTAATTTTGACGGACTGCCGTCCGCTCTCCGCAGCTCGCCGCCGCCGTGCGGAGCCAGTGTAAACTCTGTCATTGATTATAATGGGTGCGTATTTGCTGCGGAGGTCGGACCGGAGCGGGGCGGAGCCGGAACGCGTGTAGTGTGTTTTTGGCGTAAGGGAGAGTCCAGCTACCCTGCAGATAAAACTCATTTCAACCTCCTGTATCCACAATCTCATTCTTTCAGTCACCACCCAGAGTTCATGACCGTAGGTGAGGGTAGACTGACCAGTAAATAAAGAGCTTCTCTTTACAGCTCATCTCTCTCGTCACCACAACGGGTCAACGCAGAGTCCACAAGACTGTAGCCGCTGCACCAATCCATCTGTCAGTCTCAGGCTCCATCCTTCCCTCACTCCTGAGCAAAACCCTGAGATACTTGAAATCCTCCACTTGAGGCAGAACCTCACCCTCGACCTGAAGAGAACAATCCACCCTTTTCCAACGAGGACCATGCCTCTTTGGAGGTGTTGATTCTCGTCCTCTGTCCTTTGGTGGTATATTTTACAGCTGAGGCTGAAAAGGTTGTCCAGCAATGCACGGCTCTATTTGCACAAGAGGACTGCATACGACTTGTAGCTTTACAAATGGTTATGAGACCAAAGGTTTTCTTTGGTGTTCATTTTTCCTTCCCCAAAGGTACATGGAATTAATAGGTCCTAATAAATTAAATAACTATGTAGATTGTCAAGATACAGGAAGTGGTTTTAGGAAAAAAATGATGTCCTCATATGAGGACGGTGGGTTTAATTTTTGCATTTTATATTTTATTTACAAATTGGGGTCAAAAGCTCCCAATAACTCTAAAAACATCAACGTCCTCATATGAGGACCCAGAGTCTCAGGAGGAAACAGCAAAACAGCCCAGACACGGAAAGACCTTGTACAAACATTGACCTTGATTTTTCACCTTGACCTTCAAATTGAGTTGATGAACAGCATATATGACACTCGGTCGACAAATGGTGCATTTATGTATCACGTTTCTTTAAATTATCTTTAGCAGATCAGAAGTTATAGGCAGGAAAAGAGAGAGTTTACCGATGGAGTGAGACTGTAATACACATTCGGAAGGCGTATAAATGTTAATTAAATTTCTTTTTCATTGTCACCCTAATTCTTATAACTTACCCAAACAGTGTTTAAGTCAATAAAAAATCTCAAAGAGGTCAAAACTTGGATATCATTACTGACTGGAAAAAAAAGCTGATTTGCGTAAAATCTTTATTCGTGTCATTTTCTGTCACACGCATCGTGACAGAAAACTACCCATCAATCATCTTTACCTGCTTTTTCCTTTTGGGTCAAAGTCAAAGTCAAAGTCAACTTTATTGTCAGAACTGCAATATGTACAGGACATACACAGGATTGAAATTGCGTTTCTCTCAGTCCCTCGGTGCAACAGTAACCATCTAAACACTAAACACTAAAACATTTAATAAACATAAGCATAAAATAGTAAAAGTGTAACACTGTCCTGAGTTTTTTCATAGTAGTATAAAAGTATGAAAATTTACACCAACACTGAAACACCAAACACCCCTAAAACACCAAACACCCAATGAACATAAGCATAAAATGAAATAATAAAAGTGTAATACTGTCCTGAGTTTTTTCATAGTAGTATAAAAAGTATAAAAAGTATATCTATAAAATAAACTGAAGGTTCTAGCATTGACATTTGCAAAGAGTGGCACAGCAGCATATGAGTTAATGTACACAGTATATGTATGAGGTAGTTGATGTTGGTATAGAGGCAAAGTGGCATATGCAGTAAGGCACATAAGGCACATTTGGCATCCTTAGATAAGGCTAGTCAGAGAATACTGTATATGTATCAGCAGTAGTGTAGATATAAAAGTAGTGTAAATGTAAACAGTAGTAATAAATGTAAAACAGTAGTAATAAATGTAAACCGTATTAATAAATGTAAACAGTGAATGTAAACAGTAGTATGACTATAGGCAGTAATGTAATACAAACATTAGTGCAAATATGAGAAGTAGTGCAAACTGAATGAGCACATGACCGAGAGTTTAGTGAATAACCCGTTTGATGACACAGAGTCCAGTGTTAAAAACTTTGTGTTGAGTGGTAATGTGTGAGAAAGTTTTTTGTGTTAAAGCTGCAGTATGTAGCTTTTTTTATGAACATATTTCTTCACTCTGTCACTACCTCCTGACAGACTGATGTTAGCCAGGTAATCTCTGAAAAAAAATTAAAAAAAATATTGTCCCCTTGCTTCTCCAGGTGGTAAATAAGCATTTCTAAAAAGAAAAGGTGACCCGCCATTTTCCAGCCAATAAAAACAGAGTTTGTAACCAGCCAATAAAAACAGAGCTTGAATTTGAATCAGCCAATAAAAACAGAGCTTGAATTTGAAATTCAACAGACCACAAGGGGGCAGAGCCACATATGGCTCTGAGGGGGAGGGATCAGAATGCTTTGCCTGTTGAAAATATTTCTAACTGCTGCAGTTCTACAGAAACTGCATACTGAACCTTTAAGGCAGTTCAAATGGGAGGGGAGGCAGAGCAGGCAGAGTCACAGGGGTCACTGGTTCCCATGTCCAGCAGTCACTGTGTGAGAGGTGGAGGACACCCTGGACAGGTTGCCAGCCCATTACAGGGACACATATACCAGGGGCGGCCGGCCAATAGGGGGCGCTAGGGCGCCGCCCCACTGGAACGCAGCCCCACTGGAAATTCTGCACCATGTTACATTGAAGTATTTTTAAAAAAATTAATAGAAATGAAATAATAAAATAAAAACATTTCAAAATATATGCATATATGTTTTTAGTTGTGTAGGATAAATATTTTATGAGTAATGATGAGTTATATTGTTTGTTTCAAAAAACGTTTTCCGATTGGTGAAGTATTTCCTGTTTTGGGGCGCTCTGATCTTATCCATAGACTCTAGTTATAAATGGCGCATGCACAGTTATTCCACGACGTTACAAAACAATGGGAATATGCTGGGCGCAGTTTTCACTGCCCTGAACAGTCCAACGTGAGCTCTACCTACCAATCGCGGGTTTCCAGACGTTTATTTATTTATATTTGAAAAAAATTGGGGTCTGGAAAATTTGCCGTGCGGTCAGTGACTCAAGCAGGCTTGCTCAGGTAAGTTTTAAATAATTGAAAGCCCTTTATCTAATGTCTATTTGCATTTCTGACTGATATGCCTCTCAAATGAGATGGCTGTTTGTGAAAGCTGACTGTTTATTCTAAAAGTGGCAACTGGTGATTTTTTTTGGAGCTAACATGCTAATGCTAGCCTTTATCTAATGCTTATATTATTATATTACCATTCCTGACTGATATCCTCTCCACTTTTAAGTGCTCTGTTTGTGATAAAAGCCTTCAACTGACTGTTTATTCTAAAAGTGGCAACTGGTTAGTTAGTTTTTTTCTTTGTTTGTTTGTGGAGTTAGGTTGCCAGCACAGGTTATTGTACAGTATTGGACTCTGATGGCTACATTTATTTTAATTTGCTTATAAAAAAAATGATCAAACATTAAGAATTGGTCACTGGTGGTGTTTTACTATTTCTTAACACTGCATTGATCTGGAGAATGAAAACAAAGCCTCTTGCAAGTAGAAATGCAGAAATAATAATATTAATAATAATAATGAATTCAATTTATAATGCACTTTTCATTAATAAAAATCTCAAAGTGCTACAATGTGTAACAAGGTAAAGGTAAAAAATAAAACAAGTGATAAAATCAAATAAAATCTATAATAATATCGACTAAGATCAAAGATAAAATCATGTAGATTTAGGCTTGCTTAAAAAATAAATAAAATAAAACAAGTGATAAAATCAAGTAAAATCAATAAAGATAACAGCTAAGATCAAAGATAAAATCATGTGAAAGCAGAATAGGCTTGCTTAAAAAGAAAAGTCTTAATGCCGCTTTTAAAGTCAACCAGTGACTGTGGAGCTCTCAGGTCGTCAGGGAGGGAGTTCCACAGGCGGGGGGCAGCCACACAGAATGCTCGGTCTCCCATAGTCCTCAATTTGGTCCGAGGAATATGAAGTAAATTACTGTTCTGTGATCGTAGAGACCGGGTGGATGAATATGGTGCAAGAATGTCCTTTAGATAGTCAGGTGAAGTTCCGTGCAAGCATTGATGTGTAATGAGAGCAGTTTTGTACTGAATTCTGTAGGTGACAGGAAGCCAATGGAGGTTATGGAGAATGGGTGTAATATGATCAAATTTGCGAACTCTCAACAGAATCCTAGCTGCACTGTTTTGAATATATTGAAGCTTCTGAATGTTTTTGCCAGGGATACCAATAAACAGGGAGTTGCAGTAGTCGAGCCTGGAGGAGACAAAGGCATGGACGAGTTTCTCAGCATCAGGAAAAGTCAGAGATGGGCGAAGTCTGGAGATGTTTCGGAGATGGAAGAAGCAGGTTTTAAACAGATGCTTAATGTGATTTTCAAATGTGAGATGAGAGTCCATTTTTATTCCAAGATTTGTAACAGAGGTGGAGAGGGGGATGTCTTGACCAGAGAAGGAGATTGTTGTTAAAGTTGATGTTTGTACCTGGTGAGGGGTGCCGATCAAAATGGCCTCGGTCTTGGAGCAGTTCAGTTGAAGAAAGTTTTGATTCATCCATGCCTTTATTTCCTCCCTCAGTAATTTCACCTATCAAAGGGTGAAAAACATCTGGCTTAATCCAACAATGTTCAGTCAGGTCATCTGGACAGTTTCTCTTTTTTTGTACTGAGATGTTTCGCCCTCCATCCGGAAGACTTTATCAGGCTGAGGAAACACCAAACAAAACTGCTTCTCCCCCAACAGCTTACTCCTGTTAAACACATAATAGATTTTTTCCACTTTGGAGGAGGCTGTTGGGGGAGAAGCAGTTTGTTTGGTGCTCCCTCAGA
>JBBPBX010063644.1:9616-20471 GCA_038048925.1 Garcialebias charrua | reverse complement strand
TCTACAGAGAGTGGTGAAGGCTGCACAGAAGATGTTGGAGTCAGTCTCCCCACCATCACAGACATTTACACCTCCAGATGCAGGAAAAGAGCCACCTGCATCATGAAAGACCTCACTCACCCAGCACACTCACTCTTTGCCCCACTCCCCTCAGGACGGAGGTTGAGGAGCATCAAATGTAGAACCACTAGACTGAGGAACAGCTTCTACCCTGAGGCTGTTAGACTCATGAATAAATAAATAATAAGAATAAACACTGCAAAATATCACATCATGCTGATGCTGATCTGTTTCTTGTTGCTGTGTTCATCTGTGACCATCTGCTCATACAGACTCATGTTCGTGCTGCTGTTTATAATGATGTTTTTCCACTACATTAGGGCTTAGTGTATTACTAGTTGATGTTTTTCTTAGTTAATTCTAGATGTTATTACTGTTTTTCTCTTGCATTTGTTGTTGGATGTAACTGGGACCCCGTGTACATAATCTCGTTTTCATCACATGTACCACATGCGGTGCAAATGACAATAAAGACTCTCTGACTCTGATTCTGTTATTTCCTTGACAGTGGCATTCCTGTTTGAGGTGCAGTGACGTTTAAGGGCCCGGAGATCACGAGCATCCAGTAGAGTTTTACGGCCTTGACCCTTACGCACAGCGATTGTTCCAGATTCTCTGAATCTTTTGATGATGTTATGCACGGTTGATGATGATAACTTAAAAGTCTTTGCTATTTTACGCTGGGTAACACCATTCTGGTATTGCTGCACTATCTTTCTGCGCAACAATGGTGGAATTGGTGATCCTCTTACCATCTTGGCTTCTGAGAGACACTGACACTCTGAGAAGCTCTTTTTATACCCAATCATGTTGTCAATTGACCTAATTAGTGTTAATTGGTCTTCCAGCTGTTCGTTATATGCTCAATTTCCTTTTTCCAGCCACTTATTGCTACTTGTCCCAACTTTTTTGGGATTTGTTGACACTGAAATTTTGAATCAACATATTTTTCCTTGAAAATGTTACATTTACTCAAATTAAACTTTTGATCTGTCATTATGTTACTATTACAAATAAAATATTGCCATTTGCCATCTCCACATCTTTGCATCCAGTTTTTATTCACAATTTGTTTAGTGTCCCAACTTTTTTGGAATCCGGTTTGTATTTTAAGGGTCTGCGGTCACCAGTCTTAGAACCACTTCACTATTCAATTGAAATACAGTGTTTTATTTTTTTTATTTTTTATTTTTTTTAGATTTGTACAGTACTTATCATTATTATTGTTTTTCTCTTGCATTTGTTGTTGGATGTAACTGGGACCCTGTGTACATAATCTCGTTTTCAACACATGTACTACATGCGGTGCAAATGACAATAAATTCTCTCTGACTCTGACTCTGACTCTGACTCTGATTATCATTTAGGACCTAAATGCAACAGCAACAACAAACAAAAAAATCCTCTTTCTTCTTCTTTCGGGTTTTCCCTCTTCAGGAGTCACCACAGCGAGTCATCCTCCTCCATCTCAGTCTTTCCTCTGCACCCCACGTCCATCCGTTAACTACTTCCATGTCCTCTCATACTGCATCAACATAAATCTCTTATGCAGCACCAAAAAAACCCAAAAAACCTAGTAAAGAAACTGAAAGTTAAATTGGGTTTCTTTTTCAGAAACGGATCATGTCTAACACTGAATGCTAGGAAACGCCTTGCATCTGTGACTTTCCTTCCCTCCATTGATTACGGTGACATTCTCTACATGAATGCTCCTACAAGCACCCTGCAGATGTTGGATGTTGTCTATCATGGTGCACTAAGATTCATAACTGGTTGTGATTATCGTACCCACCACTGCACCCTGTATTCACTGGTTAACTGGACATCATTAACCTCACGCAGACTCTTCCACTGGTACATTTTCATCTTTAAATCACTTCTTGGTCTGCTGCCTTCATACATCTCCTCCTACATGTCTTTGCGTGAGTGCAGCTACAGCGTGCACTCTCAGGACATGATTACCTGCAGTGTTCCGTCAGTGAGGACTGAACTTGGCAAAAGGGCCTTCTCCTACTCCGCTCCCGCTTCCTGGACTATCTTACAAAAAGATCTGAAGCTTTTGGCCTTGACCTCTCTAAATGGCTTTGGGAATCTGTTGGAATCCTGGCTGGCGGGAACCAATGCAGACATGTTCCTGTTTTTTTATTTTCTACATCTGCCTTAGAATGTTTTGCTACTTTGATATCTTTATTTTGACTTGTAAAAAAAAAAATTCTGTATTTCTCTCTTATGTTTGTCTATTGTTTATTTAAGGAAATTCTACTGTTGCTGTTGTCATCATTCTTTAGTTTGTAGACAGGTCTCTCTTGTAAATGAGTCCTCGAGGCTCAATGAGATTAACTTGCCTAAATAAAGGTAGAATGAAAATTGTTAAAGATAGTATATGTATATGTTTTATCAAAAGATGAAAAAGCATATTGGTTTATTGAGCACATGCCAAAAAATCTCTTCAGCAAAAAAAAAAAAAGTAAGAAATTTGTATTTATTGATCAGGCAGATTATCTAAGTCTATTGTCCACCCCAGATATCTGGATTGACTGTGAGTTTGGGTTTTGCTCCAGAAAAGTTGTTTTCTGATGTTCCTGTTTTGTAACATTTATTCACAGTTCAGCAGGAAAAAAATAACTGCAACACCATAACAAATTAGGGTTTGTACAGTAAAAAAGATAAAAATAAAACAACAGTCCAAAAATTTAAGTTCAAGAAGTTTTGATGCTGGTGTTATATGCCATTATACGTCATTGTTGACTTCCTCCAGTAAATTAAGAATGAAATAGGATTGCAGTTCTAATAAGGTTTTCTACTTCATAATGATTGATTTTAAGACCCCAAGTTAGCAGACTGATGAAGACACTCAAATGCAAAAAGGTAAGTGAGTTTATTTACATTGTGCATGAAAAGATTTTTGCTGAAAGAGAAGAGGGAAAGAAGGTGAGAATGGGCAGATATGAAGGAACTTGATTGTAGGAGGTCGTTGTTGTTAAATCTTACTTTTGGTTGTTTGTAGGTAGCGTTGGTTGGAGAGGGGGTAAAAACGAGATCCTATGATTCCAATACGAGATCATTTGATCCAGAAAGGTGAGTAACGTTGGAGAAAGTGGCAGTTTGGTGGCACTCAGTGTTTGGTCCAGGCTGATGTTTGGCTTTTGCAGGAACAGGATGGTTACAAGGGTGGTCACAAGGAGCAAGGAGGTTTTAAGAGGCATGAAGGATCAGGACTTGAAGAGGCACAAAAAATACAAAGGTTAGTTGTTTCATAAGAGTTTACCATGTGTCATTAAATTACCAGAAGGTACCCGGTAATATAATGTTCCAGCGTCAGATGAATGACTGCCAAGTCCTTAAGTAAGTACTCTGAAGAGTTGTCAGCAGGATCAGGCGCAGTGTGGAAGGATGGACTGATTCAATGATTGTCAGCTGTGGGGAAAGTGATTAGAAAACCTAGGAATCCTACATGTCATCCAATTCAATATGCACTAAAGAATCTCCTCGGTAAATCTGGGCCTATCCATTCTTCCATCATCTTTACCCGCTTTTTCCTTTTCCGGTCGCAGGGGTCACTAGTGCCCATATCCAGCAGTCACTGTGTGAGAGGTGGGGGACACAGTGGACAGTTCCCATATCCAGCAGTCACTGTGTGAGAGGTGGGGGACACAGTGGACAGTTCTCCAGTTCATCACAGGGACACATAGAGACAAACGAGACAAACAACCATTCAAAGTCAAAGTCAACTTTATTGTCAAAACTGCAATATGTACAGGACATACAAGTAATTATACATACAAAATATATAATGTTGAAGATGTAATTGATGCAAATTCTTTTCCTGTAAGCGAATATTATAATGAAGAGCAGTTTAATGACATCAATATAACAAATGGGGTTCTCTCTATTATTCACTTTAATAGCAGAAGTATAAATGCTAATATATCCAAAATAACAGATTACTTAAAACAGTTAAATAGAACTTTTACGATAATAGCACTGTCAGAGACATGGCTTAATGATGAAAACACAAATAATATTCACATCGAAGGGTATGAATTATTTCATATGAACAGAAATAATAAAAGAGGTGGTGGAGTCGCTCTATTTGTTAATAATGAAATCAAATGTAAATTAAACAGTGAAATGTCAATAATAGTTGATAATATTATGGAAATGATAACAATAGAAATAATAAACAAAAACGATAAAAACATAATAATAAGTTGTGTATATAGATCACCAGGATCAAATATAGAAATATTCACTGATAAAATCTTGGAGCTATTGGAGAAGAGTTTTAATAAAAAAGTTTTTTTGTGTGGAGACTTTAACATTGATATGGGAAATAAAACAGATTCAAATAACACCAGTATATTTATAAACTCAATGTACAGTTTAAATATGTATCCGTTGATATCAAAGCCAACAAGAATTACAACTCATAGTGCCACAATAATTGATAATATTTTCACAAATATAACAAATGGGGATGTGATAGGTGGTATTTTAACGACCGACTTAAGTGATCATTTACCAGTTTTCACAATCTATAAAAATGATCAAAGCATCACAAAAGCAGTTACAAAGAAGAAAAAGATCATAAACACATCAAAAAAAGTTTTGGAAAAATTGAAAGAGGATCTAGATAAACAAGACTGGAATGATGTGTATGTTGATGATGTGAACAGATCATATGATGAGTTTATGAATATCTTGGAAGCTCTGTATGAAAAGAATTGTGTGCAAACAAATCATACAAAGAGAAATATCGTTGACCAACCATGGATGACAAAAGGGTTGAGAAATGCTTGTAAAAAAAATTATTTGTATTCATGTTTCTTGAAATTGCGAACTCAGAACGCTGAAGAAAAATATAAAAAGTATAAAAATAAATTAGTAGGGATTATAAGGAAACATAAGAAAGAATATTATAGTAAATTATTAGATAAAAGTAATGGTGATATGAAAGCAACATGGCGAGTAATGAATAGTGTTCTGAAGAATCATAAAGCAAAAACTGGTATTTCAAAATATTTTGTAAAAGACAACGATGAAGTTCACGATGAAAATGAAATTGTAAATGGTTTTAATCAATATTTTGTGAATGTTGGATCAAGCCTTGCAGCTAAAATACCAAAAGTAGATAATAATGTGAGCCATTCAATTACAGGTTGTGCAAATAGTATTTTTCTAAATGGAACTAACAAAGAGGAAATAATGAATGTAGTAAAAAATCTTACAGACAAGAGATCAAAAGACTGGGTGGACATGGATATGATGTTTGTAAAGGACATAATGAGCCATGTTATTGAGCCGTTTACATATATATGTAATTTATCATTTTCAACAGGAATATTTCCAGATAATATGAAAGTAGCTAAGGTAGTTCCTCTTTTTAAAAATGGTGATAAATGTGTGTTCAACAATTATAGACCTATATCCTTGTTACCACAGTTTTCAAAAATTCTTGAAAAACTATTTGTGAACAGACTAGATCAATTTATAGATAAACAAAATATTCTAAGCAACAGTCAGTATGGGTTCAGAGCAAAAAACTCTACATCAATGGCTCTCATGGAATTAATGGAACAAATAACTACTGCTGTCGATCAAAAACAATATTGTGTCAGTATTTTTGTTGATTTAAAAAAAGCATTCGATACTATTGATCACACCATTCTCCTTGAAAAATTGAACAAATATGGTATTAGAGGACCAGCATTACAGTGGGTATCTAGCTATTTAAAAGATAGGAGACAATTTGTACAAATAAATGATGTAAGATCTGACCTCTGTAATATCACATGTGGAGTTCCCCAAGGCTCTGTACTTGGACCAAAGCTATTTATTTTATATGTGAATGACTTGGTAAATGTGTCAGGACTCCTTAAATGTGTACTTTTTGCTGATGATACCACTTTTTTCTGTTTAGGTGAAGATGTAGAACAAATGTTGGAATTGATAAAGACAGAATTTGTAAAAATACAAACTTGGTTTAAAATCAATAAATTATCATTAAATCTAGAAAAAACTAATTATATGATATTCAGTAATAAAAAGAAAACTGTTGCTGTTCCACTCAAAATTGAGGGTGTTGAGATTTGTAGAGTGAGTGAGGTGAAGTTTTTGGGTGTTATCATTGATGACAAACTGACATGGAAACAACACATAAATTCTGTAAGAATAAAAATAGCTAAATCGATTGCAGTACTGTACAAAGTCAGAGACCTATTGAATGATAAAGCTCTGTATTTGTTGTATAACACAATCATTGTTCCACACTTAATCTATTGTATTGATGTTTGGGGGAAAGCGTGTAAAACAATCACAAAGCCTATTTTTGTATTACAGAAAAGAGCTGTAAGAATTATCACTAGAAAACATTACCGTCATCCATCTAGTACATTATTTTATCAACTGAAGTTATTGAAGTTCCATGATTTGGTAGATTATAATATTTTATCAGTTATGTATAGGGCTCAGTATAACGCATTACCTTTAAATATCCAAATGCATTTTGTTAAAAGACAAAGTTGTTATAACCTTAAGGGAACAGAGATGTTTATAAAACCACAATTCAGAACTAGTTTGAAGGGACGTTCTACCTCAATCCAGGGAATTAGATTATGGAATGGCTTGGAGAATGAAGTTAAAAATGCCAAGTCAATGTTTACATTTAAGAAAATGATCAAAATGAATTTGTTAAAAATATATATATAAAATGACATATTGTGTATTGTATTAGTTAGAAAATTAGAAAGAGTAAGTAATTTTGTACTGTTGGTGGAAGATTATTATTGTTTAATCTGATTGTTTGAAAAAAGGGGCAGATATAATAAGATTTATTCTTCTTTCTGCTACCTTTATTTTTTTATATTTTGTACATTATCATTTATGGGATTGTCTTGTATTGTGTTTCTTTTGTAAAAAAATGAACAAATTTAATAAACATAAACATACACAGGATTGAAATTGCATTTCTCTCAGTCCCTCGGTGCAACAGTAACCATTTAAACACTAAAACACTAAAACATTTAATAAACATAAGCATAAAATGAAATAATAAAAGTGTAATACTGTCCTGAGTTTTTGCATAGTAGTTTTTGCATAGTAGTAGTATGAAAGGTTACACCAACACTAAAACACTAAACATTTAATAAACATAAGCATAAAATGAAATAATAAAAAGTGTAATACTGTCCTGAGTTTTTTCATAGTAGTATAAAAGTGTAAAAAGTATATCTATAAAATAAAATGAAAGTTCTGGCATCGACATTTGTAATAGAGTGACAAAGCAGCATATGAAGTTTAGGTACACAGTATATGTATGAGGTAGTTGGTATTGGTATAGAGGTAAAGTGGCATATGCAATAAGGCTAGTAAAAATAGTATATACTGTATATCAGCAGTAGTGTAGATATAAAAAGTAGTGTAAATGTAAACAGTACCGGTAGTAATAAATGTAAACAGTAGTAATAAATGTAAACAGTAAATGTAAACAGTAGTATGACTATAGGCAGTAATGTAATACAAACATTAGTGCAAATATAAGAAGTAGTGCAAACTGAATGAGCACATGACCGTGAGTTGAGTGAATAACCCGTTTTGATGACACAGAGTCCAGTGTTAAAATCTTTGTGTTGTGTGGTGGTGTGTGAAAGTTTTTTGTGATTAAGGCAGTACAAGTGGGAGGGAGGGCAGAGCAGGCAGAGAGTTTAGCATCCTGACTGCCTGATGAACAGAGCTGTCATTTAGTCTGCTGGTTCGAGCCTGGAGACTCCTCAGTCTCCTCCCTGATGGCAGCAGTCTGAAGCAGCTGTGTAGTGGGTGTGTGGGATCACCTGCCATGCAGAGGGCTTTCCGAGTGAGGCGGTTGCTGTGTAAGTCCTGTAGTGAGGGGAAGGAGGTGCCGACAATCTTCTCAGCTGCTCTCACGATGCGCTGGAGGCTCTTGCGGCAGGATGCAGTACATGCACCAAACCACACCGTGATGCAGCTGGTCAGGACACTTTCTATGGCACCCCTGTAGAAGGTGCACATGATGGGGGTTGGAGCTCCAGCCCTTTTCAGCTTGCGGAGAAAGTAGAGGCGCTGGCGAGCCTTCTTGGCCAGTGATGCAGTGATTCACTTTCTCACTCTGACCTAGAGACAATTCAGAGTTACAAATCAGCCTAACATGCATGTGTTTGGTCTGTGGGAGGAAACCGAGTACCCGGAGAAAACCCACGCATGCACAAAGAGAACATGCAAACTCAACACAGAAAGGTCCCCGGCTGGGATTTGATCCAGTGATCTTCTCGGTGAGAGGCAACAGCTCTACCAACTGCGTCACCGTGCTACATTAAAATGTGGGCCCATGTGTTAAAAATAATTAAAGCTGTTAAATACAGCTGTTGTCTATATCTTTCATCAAATTGTCTTTTTTTTCTCTCTCTCCATGTTTTGTTTTCTTCATGAAAAATTCTGTCTGGAACAAATTTTTCATGGAGGCAGTCAGACTAAGCACTGTTTAGAGCAGAGCCCTTGTAAGTGGTAAATGGGCTGTACTTACATTATATAATAGGGATGCACAATACTGATTTTTGGCCGATATGCCGATATAATACTTAGTTGGCCGATAACCGATGAAATACTGTACCAATATTTTTAATATACTTTCCTTTGTCAGAACATATCCCTCTTATTTAGGCCTATTTGCTACAAAAAATGTGTAACAGCTGTAAGAGCTGGTGACATACAGTATATTCAGTAACAGCCATATAATATGCATAGCACTTTAACTTATATTAAATGAAAAGTGTTAAATGTTATTTATTAGCATTAGTCACCTGCGATGGAGGTTTGTTCCGGGTTCCTAGCTACAGTGTGATATCCTTTGCACTCTTTTGCATAAAGGACAGTCTTTTTAAGTTCAAAGTTTTTGTCTATCCATTGTGCTGTAAGACTAATCATGTTAACGGGGCTAACACTTGACGTCCAAATGTTTGTGGTAAAACTCACCCAAATGCTATCGCTATTAGCTTCTCAGTGATGTTGGAAATGACAACTTGTAACTCGGGTAAGGCTACGTCGGAAAAATATCTCTGACTGGGGACGATGTAGCGAGGCTCAACGTATTTCAAAATTTTTCGAATGCAATATCCTCAACAAAAAAAAACCCTTTCACACTACAGACATTTTGACTTCTTCCTCTCTGCCATGATCAGATCAGGTAGGCGCACGTGACGTCATCACGTTGTGCTGGCATCCTTGTCACTGGGTTGTCATACAAAAACAGCGGCTTTTATATTGGTGAGTGATTTTGATGGAATGGCCAATGTCCGATATTGAACTTTAACGCTAATATCGGCCAATACGACACCATGTTGATATTGTGCATTCCTAGTACAGTATATAGTAGGTCTCTCTTGAAAATGAGACCTCGTGACTCAATGAGACTAGATGTATAAATAAAGTTAAGTCAAAATAAAATAATGCCATTCTATCTACCAAATCAAAATACTCCAACAATCTGCCCTCATTTACCTCCACACACACGTTCCTACAGCACTCTACTATATCTTTGCAAAGCTAATCCAACAAATCATTTTATAGAGACTAATTAGTGCTTTAGATCTCATTAATATACACCGATGGGACACACATCGGAGGCAATGAGGGCTTCACTGCCTTGCCCAGGGACACTTCAACATGTGACTGCTGGTGGATTCGAACCTCCAACTCTCCCATTGGAGGACAACCACTCAGCCATAGCCGGCCAAATGGAATTTTTATTACTGAAAACAACTACTACTATGTAATAATATGTAATAATTACAATAACTATGTAATAATTCAAGGGAATGCTTTATTTTTTCAGCAAATCACTTAAGTCATCTGACTGTTTTTTACATCAAAGATTGTGTTGTGATGCGATCTGTGTGTGTAACATTGCAAAAATGTCCTGTTAAGTGGACTTGGTAAGGCCATACAGTAACAGTTTGATGCAAAAGTGATGTAAAAATCCACATCATGGTATTTGCTCTACACTCATAAAAATAAGTCATTGGATGAACTCAATTAAATTTTGGGCAGGTTTTCCATCCAATAAATATGTACAATTGAAATAAATTAAGTCCTTTCAACTCAATTTTTTTGCGATAGTATAAATTAAATATTTTTCATTGCTGAAATGAAAAGTATTTGAGTTTGACTAACTCAATTTTATCTAATGCAACTCAATTTATTTTGTCTGAGTTGTTTTAAGTGGCAAAAACTGTTTCTTAAGCTAGCCCTGTTTTGAGTAGCAATTAGTTTGATCCCCAATTCTCTCAACTGAGCTTGTTCTGCAGGTAGGACACTAACTGCTCATCATCCACACAATCCTGTTTAAAACTAACTGGGAATCCAGGATTCATCCCATCACATGTACTTTGTATATAGGTGTTGTTTCCTGGGGTGTAAAAAAAAAATCTTGTATTTTTTCTGTAATGTGTATTTTTAACAACTTTTCTTTTTTTGTCCTGCAGCAACGGTACACAGTTTGTTCTAGTCGGTGCATTTAGTGCGGAAGGATCTTCATGTTCTGGTGTTTTCATGTCGTTATCTATGTGGTGTCAGCCTTTTATTTTCAGTAACTGGCTCTTTAAGGGAACAGCACTCAAAAGTAACAGCTATGAGATCATCGGCTTGCGTCGTCATGGTAACAAAGGCTGTTGCAGCACTACTGAGAAATAAAATGGCTGGCGTGGTGTCGCTCTCCCTCCTCCTCCTCCTCTCGCTCCTCTCTTTCTTTTTGGTTTCAGTGAACTGGAGCAGATTGGCTGTG
>JBBPBX010063643.1:0-20471 GCA_038048925.1 Garcialebias charrua | reverse complement strand
AAAAGCTTTCTCGGCGTCAAGAGAAATGATCACTTCAGGAGACTTGGGGGAATGAGTTGAAAAAATTGTGTTCAATATTGTACGGGTATTAAAAAACAACTGGCGACCTTTGATGAATCCATTTTGTTCTTGTGAGATAATCAGAGGGAGAACTGTCTCAAGCCGAGTTGCGAGTATTTTGGACAAAATCTTAAAATCCACATTCAAGAGTGAAAGGGGTCTATAAGACTCGCAAGCAGTAGGATCTTTATCCTTCTTTAACAGGAGAGAGATTGAAGCTTGAGTCAAGGTGGGAGGTAGCAGGCCACGCCCGAATGACTCATTATAAACCTCGAGAAGAAGAGGGGCTATCTTATCTTTAAATTTTTTGAAAAATTCGGCAGAGAAACCATCCGAGCCAGGTGTTTTACCACTTTGCATATTCTTAATTGACTCTAATATTTCTTCTAATTTAATGGGAGCCTCAAGTTGGTCAGAAATCAATTTGTCTATCCTAGGAATGTCAATATTCTGAAGAAAGGCGAGTAGCTCGTTTGAGTCTGCTTGTAGTTCAGATTTATACAGATCGCAGTAGAATTTTTTAAAGGTGTCACTAATGGAGACAGGGTCTGAGACAAGGTTGCCCGATCGATCCTTGATTTGCGATATTGTGTGAGAGCTAGCCTTTCGTTTCAGTTGATGTGCCAAAAGTCTACTTGGTTTTTCCCCATGCTCATAATAAGTGGCTCGAGATCGGATTAAGAGACGCTCCGCATCAGATGTTGTTAAAAGATCAAGTTCCATTTGAAGATCCTGTCGCTGTTTCAGCAAATCGTGTGACGGATTAACGGCATTTTGCCTGTCAATATTCTGAATTTTTGTTGATATTTCTGATATCTTAGTGCGTAGATTTTTATTGACATTAGCTGAAAAAGAAATAATCTGACCACGAATATAGGCTTTTAATGTTTCCCATAATAGTGAGGGAGAAATTGTATCGCTCTTATTGAACATTAGGAAATCGTCAATTGCTGATAAGATGAATTTATTAGGAGACTATTAAATCTCCAACGAGGACTGAGAACGGGGTTTATTTATAAAGTTTATATCAATGCTTAGAGGAGAATGGTCTGAGATAACAATCGGATAGTATTCAGAAGAAGTGACTCTCTGCATTAAAGAGCTGTCAACAAAAAAATAATCTATACGGGAATAGGATTGGTGCACCTGCGAGTAAAAAGAATAGGTCCTTGTTAGTGGATTCTGTGCCCTCCATGGATCTACATATCCATTTTGGGACATAAAATCCAAAATAGATTTAGACATATTAGACTGTGTGCAGGGCCGAGACGAAGAGCGATCTAATGATGTGTTCATAACACAATTCAGGTCCCCAGCTAAAATTAACAGATGAGTGTCAAGATATGGAAGTGTGCTTACTAAATTGTTTATAAAGTCTGGGTTATCAAAGTTTGGTGCATAAATGTTCACTAATAAAACGGGGGTATGGAACAGAGAGCCCGCGATTATAAGAAATCTGCCATTTGTATCCTTCATTATTTTTGATGCTGTAAAATGAATATTCTTATTAAATAGTATGGCAACTCCTCTGGCTTTTGAGTTGAAGCTCGAGTGGTAAATCTCCCCAATCCATGGATATTTAAGCCTGACCTGATTTGAATTTTGCAAATGTGTTTCCTGTAGGAATATTACGTCTGGATTCAGGCGTTTCATATGAGAATATATTTTAGACCGTTTCACCGGATTGTTAAGACCTTTAACATTCCAGCTTAGGAATCTGACAGCAGATGATGTTGAGGAAGCTTTCAAATCAACAGCCATGTGACCTGTTGTTCATAATAAGGGTTGTAAAATATTGCCATCCTTCCCAATCCCCGCCCCCACCCCAGGAGAAAAAAAAAACACAAAAACACTTGCACTTGGCCCTTCCCCAGATGAAGGGACTGTGCAGACTCCAACAGGAGTCACTAGAAAACTTGTCCTTACGGTCAAATGGCACCACATCACAACCTGTACCAGGTGACTCCCACAGAACTAGCTAAATGAAAAGAAAATTTAAAATATGTAATAGGCACTAATCTGGAAGAGCAAGAACTCTTTAAAAAACAAACAAAAACAACTAAAAAAGCAGTGATTGATAATAATAATAACTAATAGTAATAACATTCCCCAAATGCGAACCAAAGCCCACCATATAATCCAAAACATTAAATCCCTAAATGTAAATAAAACACACTGATTATAATTCTAAACATTAAAACCGTGAATGCAAACAATACACAGTAATTATAATTATAAACATTAAATCCGTGGATGCAAACAAAACACACTAATTATATTTCTAAGCATGAATAATAATAATAACTAATAATACTAACGTTCCCTGACTATGAAAAAAAAAGAAGAGAAAAAAAAAAGCTGGCTAATTATATTTCTAAACATTAAATCCGTGAATGTAAACAAAGCACTCTAATTATGTTTTTAAACACGAATGATAATAATATTAATAATAACGAATAATTTTAACGTTCACTGAGTATGAAAGAAAAAGCACACTACAGTAATTACATTTCTACCCATTAAATCCGTGAATGTGAACAGAGCACTCTGATTTTTAAACATGAATTATAATAATAACTAATAATACTAACGTTCCCTGGGTATGAAAGAAAAAGCACACTGATTATTATTTCTACCCATTAAATCCGTGAGTGTAAACAGAGCACTCTGATTATATTTTTAAAACATGAATAATAATAATAATAATAATAACTAATAATACTGACGTTCCCTGAGTATGAGAAAAAAACACACTGATTATTATTTCTACCCATTAAATCCGTGAGTGTAAGCAGAGCACTCTGATTATATTTTTAAACATGAATAATAATAATAATAATAATAATAATAATAATAATAATAATAATAATAACGTTCCCTGAGTATGAAAGAAAAGGCACACTGATTATTATTTCTACCCATTAAATCCGTGAGTGTAAACAGAGCACTCTGATTATATTTTTAAACATGAATAATAATAATAATAATGACTAATAATACTGACATTCCCTGAGTGTAAAACAAAGTACACTAATTATATTTCTCATTTTGCAATCGACTCGATGTACACACTCGCCTCTTCAGGGGACGTGAACACTCGTGTGGTTCCCTCATGCGTGATCTTCAGCCGGGCCGGGTGGAGCAGGCCGAACCGAACCCCCTGGACGCCGCGAAGCTTGCGGCGACACTCAGTGAAGGCGGCCCGCGCGCGAGCCGTTCTGGCAGTGTAGTCGGGGAACACAAAGATATTTGTACCGTTCACTTTGATCTGCTGCTGCTCCTTCGCCTTCGCCAGGATTTTCACACAGTCCGTGTGGTAGTGTAGCTTAGCCACAATTGGACGGGGCCGCTCGCCTGCCTTCGGTTTGGGGACTGGGATGCGGTGAGCGTGATCCAGCAGCGGCTCCTCCTCGAAGCCGAAGGCCTCCTTTAGCATCCGAGAGATTGAAGCCGTTGTAGCCGATGAAGGGTCATCCTCCGGGACACCGATAATCCGGATGTTCTGACGTCGGGACCGGGATTCCAAATCGTCACATTTATCCTCCAGCTGTGCCACCGTCTTCGTGAGGGTCTCGACTTTTTTCTGGAGGCTAACGATGTCATCTGTGCAGGTGGAGACGGACTTCTCCACCTCTGCTACCGTTAGCTTTAGCCCCGTGAAGTTCTCCTGCACTGTAGCTAGCCCCGATGATAGCTCCTTTTTGAGGGCTAACAGCTCGGCGTTGATCGACAAGAGACTTTCACCCAGAGCGGCATGGAATTCTGCTTTAATTATAGCAGTAAAGTCCTCTCGGAGAGCCACCAGCAGCTCCTGTTTGAGGGTGCCGACGTCACAAACTGCAGCGGTAGCTGCTGCATCAGATGAAGGAGGTGACCCAGGATAGCTCGAGGTTCCGCCACGAGGATTAGGCCGCAGGTGAGCTTTGATCGAACTTACTCCTTTAGCAGACTTTGGTTTCATTTTGGCGATCGAACAGGAGATATGCGTAGAATGTGTAAGTTGTCTATTGTTTGCGGTCAAAATCGGAAGAAAGTGCCAGGCTTTAGTTGGAAAACAGGCCAGTTCCGCAGGAGCGCACCTAAACACAATTTATCCCACCGCCATTCAGCCGGAAGTCGCAAATAAAACAACTTTAAAATGAATCCTGGAATGTACAGGCAGCCAGTTTGGGGAGGCTAAAACAGGAGTAATGTGATCAAACTTTCGTGTGCCAGTTAAAAGTCGTGCAGCAGCGTTCTGTACCCTCTGAAGCTGAGAGATACACGAATCACTGATTCCTATATAGAGTGCGTTACAGTAGTCCAGCCGAGTGGTCAACTACTGTTTCAAAATGCTGCTTAGAAAGAATCGGCTTCACCTTAGCTGCCTCAGATGGAAAAAAAACTATAGTTTTAACAACTGCTCTGATGTGGTTATCTAATTTTAGTCCAGCATCGACTTTGACCTCCAAGTTTGTAACAATAGGTCTGCTATTTCAGACCTATTGGGTGGGGATCACAGAGTTCCGACCCGAGGTCCCACAGTGGAAGTAGGAGACTGGGATTTCTAGTTTTCTGCCATAACCACCTTCTCCCATAGCTGCCAATCAACCAATCAACCACACCTGCACCTGATTTCCTACCATCACCTCTGCCTTGCTACCCCTGCCAGACGTTCAACCAACGCTGGAGCTTGAATTACCTATGGTAATTTGAGTGACAGCCAGAAACCTGAACTTTGTGAAATCTTGACTAACCTTTTATACGTTTGCCTGTTTTGTCCAGTTCTGCTCTGCCGTGTCTCCTCACCTTCTTCCTGGCCTCTCGTGACTTTGTCTGGACCACTAACCTGAACATCAAGACTCAGCTTGAATCCAACTCCACAATCCAACTACCCTCAACTGCATCACTCACCTCTCTGGATCCCAACTTCCTCACCCTCTGAAAAACTAGGACCTTGTATCTCCCCCTCTCCAACACAACCTGAATACTTCTACAAACAATCATCTACTGAACCTGAAACTTAAACATCATACTCACCTGGTTTCCTGCTTCCATCCACAGTCAAACTCCTGATCCTCGCACTGTAAATAAAAACACTTATTTTGTCATCTGTGTCTGAGTCTCTTTAGTCTGTCCCTTTGGGGTAATTTAACCTACAATCATGTTAGACACTCCACCAAGTGAGGTGAATAGAAGGGCTAAGACTTCAAGTTCCAGTCTGACAAGCAGGTGATGGCTAATCAACCAGTCATTGTGGTGGGGGACAAGCTAGAGAAGAAGGTGGTGGTGACAGATGTGACTGCAACATCGACCATGAGATCCTCGTTGCTGGGTTAGAGCAGTGGGTGGGGATCACAGGGTCAGCCCTCAAATGGTTTAAATCCTACCTCACTGACAGAATATTTTGTGTCAGCATCAAAGATTTTAGTTCAGCATCGGCAGCGCTCCAATGGGGGGTACTGCAGGGGTCCGTCCTCAGCCCCCTTCTCTTTTCATTATACCTGCTGCCACTAGGTGCTATTTTCCGTAAATACAGCATACCTTTCATTTAAACGCAGATGACTGTCAAATTTACTTCCCCCTAAAACAGTGGTAAACTCTCTATTCATCCTCTTCTTGACTGCCTGGCTGACATCAGGGACTGCATGGCTTTAAATTTCTCAAGTTTTAATGAGAAGAAGACTGAAATCATGTTGTTCCCTTCTAATGCCACGATTATGAACCACGGTACTGTATTGACCTTTCGTCTCTAGCCCCGTTAGAGAAACAAATGTCACTAATCTGGGAGTCATAATAGACCATTGCTTGAAACTTAACAGTCATGTTAACGTGATTGTTAAATCCTGTTTTTTCCAGATGAGGCGACTGTCTAAACCAGTGGTTCTTAACCTTTTTTGAGGTACCGAACCCACTAGTTTCATATTCCCAATCACTGAACCCTTCTCACGTAATAAATAAAACATGATTTTTTTTTCCAAATTGCAAATTCAATTTACTGGAGCACAAAATGAGCCAAGATGTCTTTACTCAAGTTCTTTATTCTGTTGCTGATGGTGTCTTTTGAAAGAGTAATTTGGGATAATTTACCTTCAGCCGCTTTTACGAGTAGCAGATTTGCCATCTTTAACGCAGCTGGTTTTATGAGTGTTTCACCGATGGCGTGTGGCTTACCCTGCTTTGCGATCAAATAAGCAACTTCGTATGATGCTGTGAGGATCGGTTTGCTAACGGGTACAAACCCACAGGCAGAGTGGCCCTTTCATCGAATCTGGCTCGTTTCACCTTGAATTCAGCAAGTGTTGTGTTCTTGTATTCCCCGTCTCCATGCAGCTTCATGAAGTGTTCCTTTAGTTTTGTCGGTGCGAGACTAGAGTTGTTCAACTTGGCATTACATATCATGCAGATAGGATGCCGATTCCCGTTCCGTGACACACGTGGATCAATGTTGTACATATTCGTCCAACCACCTTCTTTTTTTGCTTGTCATATTTAGTATGGATTAAAATGTTATGAAAAAAAACACACAACGTAAAACTAGGACAGCCATTGACTACTGCTCGCACTAAATTCCCTGCAGCACTGATTGGCCAAGCAACGGCCAATCAGTGCTGCAGCCAATCACATTATCATCTGCACTGTAGAGGATGACTCTGCAGCCATCACTTGCTGCAGGGCCAAGCGGGGTGTGTCATCACGACTTTACACAAGTGTGTCTTTACCTCTGTGGCAGAGGCTCCGCCGAACCCCTGAGACGACTCATTGAACCCCTGGGGTTCGATCGAACCCAGGTTAAGAACCACTGGTCTAAACTAAAGCCCATACTGTCCAAAAATAATCTTGAAACAGTAATCCATGCATTCATAAAATCCAGGCTTGATTACTGCAATGCACTTCTGTTTGGTAATGGTCAGACCACCATTGCACGACTACAACTGGTCCAAAATGCTGTAGTTTGATTTTAACCAGTACAGGCAAAAAAGAGCACATTACACCAGTCTTGGCCTCCCTGAACTGGCAACCAGTTCACCTTCAAATCCAGTTCAAAATACTCCTGTATGTTTTAAAATCTCTGAACAGCTCTGCCCCCTCTTATCTCACTGATCTTCTCAAAGTCAAAGTCAAAGTCAACTTTATTGTCAGAACTGCAATATGTACAGGACATACACAGGATTGAAATTGCGTTTCTCTCAGTCCCTCGGTGCAACAGTAACCATTTAAACACTAAAACACTGAAACATTTAATAAACATAAGCATAAAATAGTAAAAGTGTAACACTGTCCTGAGTTTTTGCATAGTAGTATAAAAGTATGAAAATTTACACCAACACTAAAACACTAAACATTTAATGAACATAAGCATAAAATGAAATAATAAAAGTGTAATACTGTCCTGAGTTTTTGCATAGTAGTATAAATAAAAAGTATATCTATAAAATAAACTGAAGGTTCTAGCATTGACATTTGCAAAGAGTGGCAAAGCAGCATATGAGTTAATGTACACAGTATATGTATGAGGTAGTAGTTGATGTTGGTATAGAGGCAAAAGTGGCATATGCAGTAAGGCACATTGGGCATCCTTAAATAAGGCTGGTCAGAGAATACTGTATATGTATCAGCAGTAGTGTAGATATAAAAGTAGTGTAAATGTAAACAGTATTAATAAATGTAAACAGTGAATGTAAACAGTAGTATGTAAACAGTGAATGTAAACAGTAGTATGACTATAGGCAGTGATGTAATACAAACAGTGCAAATATGAGAAGTAGTGCAAACTGAATGAGCACATGACCGAGAGTTTAGTGAATAACCCGTTTGATGACACAGAGTCCAGTGTTAAAATCTTTGTGTTGTGTGGTAATGTGTGAGAAAGTTTTTTGTGTTAAGGCAGTTCAAATGGGAGGGGAGGCAGAGCAGGCAGAGTGTTTAGCATCCTGACTGCCTGATGAACAGAGCTGTCACTCAGTCTGCTGGTTCGAGCCTGGAGACTCCTCAGTCTCCTCCCTGATGGCAGCAGTCTGAAGCAGCTGTGTAGTGGGTGTGTGGGATCACCTGTAACCCAATACAAATAAATGGTATTTTCAGCAATATTTGCTGCTTGATGTTGATCAGCGATTTTACTGATAAACTCTTACAAAAAGCAGCCAGCAGGTGGAACTATGACTTCTAAATCTGAAAGCTTTTTGAATGTGACCCTTTTCATTCACCTCATTCAGATTATTGTTATAATAAGTCAGGAATAACAACAACAATAAGAAATAAAAATCTTTAAAATCTTCATATTCAAAAACATATGGTATAAACAAACCTGGCACAAATCTTTTGACGGATATGGGCAATGTCTTAAAAAACTGTGACACGTTTAATAAACAAATCTAAGTTTTGGTGTGATTTATTTTTGTTTTTAATCACAAACTGCAGAATGTTTCAATTTTGGTCCTCCAACTCAAAACTGACTACTGCAAATGTAATACAACTTTTATCTCATAGATATGACCAAGCTGGCTATACCGCTTTGTACAAAAAAAAAATAAAAAAAAATAACAAGTCAGATTTTATAAAATAACTTAACCTATATTACCATACCATTTATTTATAAAGCACTTAAAAACATCAGCAAGGCCAACCAAAATGCTGTACAACAAAACAAATAGCAGAGGACACAGGGTAAAATATATAGATCCACAGACGTAAAGACAAGAAACTAAATGACTAAAACTATGAAACTAAAATCAACTCACACAGGATCAAAAGCCAGGGAATAAAAGTGAGTTTTCAATTGAGACTTCAAAACAGTGAGAGAGGGAGCCTGCCTGACATGCAGTGGTAACTCATTCCACAGTCTTGGACCTGCAACAGAGAAGGTTCTGTCACCTCTGAGCTTAAAACAAGAGCCTGGAACCAGTAAAAGCATCTGGTCTGACCTCAGAGAGCACTGTGGGACATATGGCTGCAGCAGATCAATGAGGTAGGAGGGGGCAGAACTATTAGGGAATTTAAAGAAGGATTTTTAAATGAAATTTAAAGTGAACCAGGAGCCAGTGAAGGGAGGCCCAAACTGGTGTAATGTGTCTGTACCAGATGCAAATTGGGCTGAAACATTTGGACCAGTTGCAAACGTGCAATCGAGAAGAACAGCACTGCAGTAATCAAGCCTGGATGTTATGAAAGCATGTATTACTGTCTGAAGGTTACTTTAAGACAGTATGGGCTTCGGTTTAGACAGTCACCTCAACTGAAAAAACAAACAAACAAAACAAAAACAAAAACCTTGATGCATGCTCAATAATCCAGGTAGATTAAAAACAAAAACAGTGTTTAATATCGTGACTAAATCATCTCATAAATTCACTTTAAATCTAAAAAAATCACCATCTCTTTATGAAAAACACACTGATCTCCATACTTTACATATTGTTTATTATATTAATTGTTTTTTATTCTGTTACATTCTGGCAACGATGCAATGAAATTATTTCAGGAAGCAATTCTTTTTCCAAGGCCACTTCTTCTTCAGGATCACAGTGATGCTGGGGTTTGTAGCAGGGAACTCCACAAACAAATCAAATGTTGTTTCCTTTACTAAAATATGTTAAAATGGTACGGAAAGATTTGAAAGAGGAACATGATTCTTGATTTTAAGACCCCAAGCTAGCAGACTGTTGAAGACACAGACTTGTATGTAAGTGAGTTTATTTACAATTGTGCACAAATAAATCTTTGCTGGAATTGAAAAGGTGAGTATGGGCAGTTTTTTAAGGAACTTGCTGGTTGGAGGTTGTTGTTTAATCTTACTTTTGTTTTTCTGTAGGTAGCGTTGGAGAGGGGAAGAAACGAGATCCTAGGATTCCCAAAGCGAGATGAAGACTTGATCCAGAAAACTGAGTAACTTTTGTGAGAGTGACAGGTTGGTGGTGCTGGGTTTGGTTCAGGCTGATGTTTGGCTTTTACAGCTGTGGTCACGAGGAGCGAGGAGGTCTCAAGAGACACAGAGGATTTGAGAAGAGATCAGAAAAATCCAAAGGTTTGTTGTTGTTTCTCAGAAAATAAGTAACCGTCGGTCACTTGAGTTACCAAAAGGAATCATAAAGTTCCAACATCGGATGAATGACTGCCAAGTCCTTAACTTCTCTGTAGAGTAGTCATCAGGATCAGGTGCAGATGTGGAAGTGTGGATTGATTAGAAGATTGTCAGCTATGACTGAAAACTTAGGACTCCTACAAAGAGACAATTGTTCTTTGGATTACAGACACATTTCAAACTGTTGGGCCATAATTTGTATCACATGCACCTTCCAAGTTTCTCATCAACCATTCAGGCTATTGAATGGGAGCAATTGGGCCACTGGGTAGGTTGGTGTCGTTGTGTACACCACCCTGAACATGGAGAATAACGCAAAGACCAGAGCTGCCTGAGGGGCTCTGAAAGAAGAGAATAGACAGCTACGTTGAAGTTAAAGTCTATAGACCATCTACAAGCAGCTTCAAATTTCTCTGACCACAGTTTTTAAGTTACACAGTAAAAAAAAAAAGTAGGAGGTTTATGGGGCTGTAACTTCCCAAGGCGTGGACGCAGGATGAAATGCAACCCCAGGTTGATCGGATGTTTAGTGGGAATGGTATTAAAAGAGCAAAGTAAACATCTAAAGCTATTCAAGATAAACTCCAAAGTCAAGGATCATCACTTTCTGATCACCCCCCCCCCAACACACACACACACCTTTTTGTAACACTTGTCCCAAAAATGTGTTTTTCTTAACTTTGACTTGTTCCTTGTTCCTTTCAAGCCTAGTTGACACCTGTGCTACTCTCTTAAACTGATTTTTATGTTGACCAGTGTATAATCCATGATTTTTAAAAGATAATCATCTTCCTGTTGTGGGCNCTCCGCCTTCTGTTCTCTGATTGGTCCGAACAAAAATCTACCGGAGAAATCCTTGTGGATGGGGGAAGTCCCAGACTGTGAAGTGAAGGGAAATGAGAATTGAGCGGAGCTGTGCAGGAAGGCGAGGGCCAGGCTAGTTGTGGGCACACTTCTCTGGCACTTTGGTGAGAGGTGTGTCACTTGGGGTGTGTATCACAAGGTGAGAAAAAGCATTTGTGTTTTAAAGTCTTGCTCACTTACCTGGATTGAAAAACAAAGGGTGGGGTGAGCTCAGGTAAGTACTCATAGTCTATATTTTCTTGCACACGTGGAAAAGTTTTGATAGTTGCAATGTTGTGCCGAGTTTTGCATTAAAGTAAAACAAAGACTCAGTATGAATGCTAGTGCACAAAGTGCCATTAAAGTTTGTTGTCATTTGACCCTGGTGTGTATCAGTTACCAATTTCAACCACTGCCAACTTCATCATGCCCTGGAACGTGAAGTATGGACTCACCATCAAAGGCTTTGTTGCAAACTTAATTAGTTCTTTGTTGGGCTTCTGCAGCACATGTAGTTGTTTGGGTTTGTGCATAGTTTAACGGTGTATAGCGGTTAAAATTTCATACTTTGGAGCACAGTCAATTTCTTATTTGAGACAGTCTTTCTCAGAATGTACAAATGCCACAGAATAATGTTGTAACTTGTCAAACTACCTGTAAACCTGCCAGTCTCTGTGATGGAATTGTGTTAAAACAAACTGTGTTTTTAAGGAGCATAAGTCGCCAAAGATGATCCATAAAGGAATCTAAATGAGTCTTGAGCATTCTGAGAAGACTTTGCAAAATCCTGCTATAATTGAAAGTGTCAAAAAAGGTGTTCAATACAGAACAACTGGACTTTATTTGTAACAGAAAGACGTTTCGCTTCTCATCCGAGGAGCTTTATCAATTCAGTGAGCAGACTGTGAGAGGGAGAAGTTATGAAAGTGTCAAACTTAGAGAAGTTCATTGAGAAACAAATTTATCATCTAATCCAGGGGTGTCAAAGTCAAATACACCGAGGGCCAAAAAAACAAATTTGCTACAAGCCAAGGGCCGGACTGGTTCAATGTTTATTATAAGGGGGTGATATAAGAATTTTTTTTCTTATTTCTGCACTCTTTTCAATCAATGTTTTCTTTTTGATGAATTTGTTTTATTTTGTCTCTTTTAAATGAATGAATAAATTAATTAAATAAAATATTAAATAGCTTTACATCTGCTAAGTTCTTGGCATAAATCAACACAGACTTGTTCCTGCTTTTAGTATTTTACATTGTTTTATAATGTAGCTGTTTATGTTTTGTTTTTTTAATACAGTTTTCTTATGATTTTCAATTACTATGCTTTTTATGGTTGTTTACTGTTGGCTGCAAGTATCAAGCTGCGATATCCTTCATTTTCTACAGCTGATAGCTGTTGGTCATTAATTATGATGAAGTTTAGCAACTTCTCTGTGAACATTTGAGCTTTGTGGCTTCAGCGGTGTGTTTTTCTTGTTCAATCCGGGGCGGGCACTCTGATTTTGGTCAGCCGCTCTCAGCCTATGAGACGGTCAGACAGTGGGTCGGACTGGACGCAGCTGGCCATGGTCAGTCTCTCTGTTTCGGTTCAGCGAGAGTGGCGTCCCGCTGAAGCCCCAGAGCTCGAATGTCCATCGAAAAACTAACTTGACCACGGTTTAATATTGTAGTGGACCTACCCAGGGTCAAACTAAGATTTTTGAACTGTCCAGTGATTACCTTTACTGACCTCTCAGTAAAGCAAGACATTTACCACAAAATCATTCCATTAGTTGTAATCTGAGAATATAGTCATCAAAAGAGACTATTTCTATCTTTGATTTTATTCTAATGTAATCAAAAGAATAACTTTTGTCATTTTCATGATATATGTTATATGCTGTTATTCTTTAAATGTGAAACATCAATGTGTCATTTCTGCAAATGAAAAGGTGTCAAAGTTCAGCTAAAATGTCAAACTGACTCATACAGAAATTGTTTTTGTCGAGTTTCAGCTAAAACTCTCATCTAGCGTCTGAAAGTCTCTCACTCAGATACTTTTCCTAAACAATTTCCTTCTCTGCGCTGAATTTCACCTTGAATAGTGATAACAAGTGGACCAATGAAAAAGAGACAAGCCTCACTCCTCTCTTTGATCCTTTTTTAAGTTCTAAGCTGTTGCTGGAACGGCAGAGTTTCTGGGAACTTCAAAGAGATGTGAACCTTTCCCAAAGAGCTGAATGAATGCCTGTCACCCGCCAAGGACAGTCATTCGGCTAAGGACTAAATAACAGGCTGTTATGAGTCCACTTCGAACGAGCGCAAGCTCAAAACTTTGTTTATTCCTTCCTGGAATAAGTTTATCTTGAAGTCAGAGGCCAGGAGCTGACATATTCTCTGATGACCAAGCGGAAACCAGGAGACGTTGAAACGTAAACTAGAACCAGTTTTGGACGTGCTGGGACTAAAGGACTCTGCGCATCTGAAGGCTGGTGTCATTTCTTTATCAGACTCGTCGAAAGGTAAAGAGCTGTTTACAAACGTACCTGGATTTTAGCAGAAGTCGGATGGAAGTGTCACTTTTGGTATCATGCTCAAGATAATTTCCTTTAAACCATCTCCCATCTTCCTCCTATCTTTTTCTCTCAATCTAAGCTGGAAACTATTTTAAGCTAAAGAGCCCTCAGACTAAATATGTTTAACATCCAATATTGAAGTCTGTTGTGTTAAATTTAAGTGTGCTGACGTATTAAATTGAAAGAAAGTGAAATCATGTCAATCAAGTGTAATGGTGTTAATTTAGTTGATTTATTTTAAATAAATGGTAGTGTCGCCTGGCATACCAACTAGGTTAACGTCTCTGTCACTTAATGGCTTTGTTTATTTATCCATCATAAAGATCACAGAAATATTGGGTAAACTGAAAAAGAAAAGAATCCGTGAAATTACTATTCAATCTGAATAAGTAAATTAATTAAGGATAAAGAGGTCAGCTTAATACTGACCCCTGTTAAAATCCTTTAGTTACATCTGGGTGGCACTATATGTGTTTAAAGACACAATATATGGTCTCCCTCATGTTCCCTTCATCTGGTGGCCCTCGTACGTGGTTCTGAAAGTTTATTGATAAATCTGTGATCTCTCATGAACTTGAAACGTTATGTTGGCATGATTGTTCCAATTTTTGGACTCTGAAGGTGATAATTTTTGGCTGGGGTGTTCAAGACAGGCAGATTCTGCATGTTTTTATCATTTGAAGCTGAGAGATTGTTATTGTTCAACTCCTTAACACGCTGTTGGAAGCTTTAGGTGAAGTTTTGTCAGCCCGTGGTCTGTGGGGGGGTTCTGGTTCCGTTCGGCCCAGTTCACGCACAGACTCCGGTACAAAGCTTTGTTGACCGCCGAGTCAAACTGCCTGAAAAGCTGTTAACATCTGCGAGATTGCTGTGTGTGGTATTTTTACATATTAGAGCAGGTCGAAAAAGCATATTACTGTTAGAACGTTGTCGGCTGGGTTCTGTCAGACCCGTTTCCTGCTCCATTAAAAAGTGGACCGGAACCGACCTTTAAGTGGCTCCGAGCGAGTCCGTGTTTGTTCTGCAGCTGCAGTGCTGGGTTACTAAGCGTAGCTAAGTCGTGCCTGTTTTAATTGTGATTGCCACGTTTCAGAATTTTGGGAAGTTAATTTGAAGCGTTTGAGTTGTTTTAAGGGTCTGTAAAGTTGCGTTCTATTGTGCTAATAGGTAGCGTTAAAGGCTACGTGTACACGTTTGTTTATGAGCTGTGATTGGATAAACGAGAGCTGTGAGCTGTCAATCACTCGTGGCGAGCGCTGATTCGCTGTAGTGGGAACGCACGCCGTTGCGACCAACCCACTTTGTCGTCATTTCCGGCACTGCCGTGGTCGAAGGTAAGAACTTCATTCACCATGAACGCTTGGGAATGAACTACAAACGCTGTGATTGATTGGTTGACGTCACGTATCTGTTTAGCGAGCTCCGCCTCGCTCAACGGAAGCTGGTGACGCGCTGCGTCGACCCGCCTATTTGTGTCGTCATTTCCAGGTGCACTTCGGGTGACAAGCAGTTCACACTCAAACGGAGATTTCACTGAGAGTTTAAACACTCATTTAAAGCCATCTAAACTGTCTAACAACATAGATTTGTCTCTGACAAGAACGTGGTTCGAGCGTTTATCACTGATACACTAGAAACTAATTCTGAAAAGGTTGTTTTTAGTTTAAATACTGAATAAACAAAATCAGTCTCTTCGTGATATCATTAAGTCTCGAAGCTGCCCCCTGTTGGTTAAAAGACGTTGACAGATGAGTTTTCTCAAAAACATCATAAAAAAGTCAGCATTTTTATGGTGAGTTACCAGCTTTAAATTTGTTCTGTACACAAACAATAACTCCTGTTTATTTTAAATAAATTATTTAGAATAACAGAGGTACAGACAAACATTTTTGCTTATTTTAAATACAAAAGAATTTAAAATAACAAACAAAAGTACAGTTTTCACTCCAGATAACTGAAAATTTTTTTCCTTTCTCTTCCTTTTCTCTGACACATCATCTTCCACAGTTATCCTGTGCACATTTAAACTTTCCTGTTTATTTCAAATAGTGAAAAGTTTAGAATAACGAATACAGAGCATCTTTTATTTTGATTTTCACTGAAATTCCAGATAAAAGATGGCAGGCGCAGAGGGTGAGACCCCTGACACCACTGATACGGGGCAGCCTGTGCCAACTGAAGGCCACGACCCGACCAAAGCAGATTGGATCGAACGTGCCTTATTTTCACTCACAGGGTCCATCACAAACTATCATGAAGAGACACAGTTGATGGAGGAAGCAGATGTGGACAGAGCATTAAAAACTGTAACAGCTGGAACCACAACGGCTGAAAAGAAAGCAGACAGAGATAAACGTTTGGCTAAATTAAGCCTTCTGTTAAAGGCCAAGCTAGACTTTGAAACTGCTGTACGCCGGGCTGTCTCTACATCATGTTTAACAGCACAAATGGAGGTTGCCACTTTGCAGCAGGAGGTAAAGAGTTTAACACAGTCGAGTATTGACAGCGCTGAACAAACGCGTAATCTTTGCACAATGTTAAAAAGGGATTTTGACCAATCACAAGGTGAGTTGGAAAAATGTGTGGTGGAGAGGGATAAGTATTACCATCAATACAAGTCGCTTCAGGCGGATTGTGAGGAGGCACGGGACGCGCTGGACAAATGCACGGACACCCTGGAATCATTATCACTACGGTACACAAGGCTGCAAGATGATTATAGAAAATCACAAGAGCAGCACATGATGTTACAACGTGAAAATGATGGGTTAAGAGTCCAACTGAACAGTTGTAGAATAGAGCGTGCATCAGCAATGAACAAACTCTTTGACGAAGAGAGAAAATGTTTGGATCTCATGAGTAAACACCTTGAGAATCCACCGCCTCCGCCGCCCCCTCCCATACCTGATGACCCACTCCCTCCTCCACCGCCCCCGCCCATGCCCGATCCACCACCCCCACCTCCACCTCAACAGACATTTGCTGGGACAACCCAATGGCAGGTACCTACGTACCCCATGTCTACAGGTGTACCTGGTGCGCAGACGGGTGGGTATATCACTATTAATGGCTCTCAATTCGCTGTCCCAATAGAACGACTCCATAAAATTTCCCAGTTCGTTCAACGTTTTGAGCCAGGGCAATATGGTTCGACTGAAACCGATACCTATCTGAAAGACATTGAGTTTAAACTGGCATGCTATCCGAACGCTACGGTTGACGATAAAATCAGTTTGATCAAACTCACCACAAACAGGAAAGTGCAGCACTTCATTGCGCGTCAACCAGTCGCCATTTTGAAGGATTACAAACTTTTCTGCGAAACTCTACTGCAAGAATATGCTCCTCGCATGGGA
Source organism: Garcialebias charrua (assembly GCA_038048925.1). Taxonomy (NCBI): domain Eukaryota; kingdom Metazoa; phylum Chordata; class Actinopteri; order Cyprinodontiformes; family Rivulidae; genus Garcialebias; species Garcialebias charrua. Next base: position 3,595 of record JBBPBX010063643.1, on the reverse strand, counting down.
GACGTTGGCTACCAAGCCGCATTGAAAATCACTCAGGGGCAGAATGAACATCCAATCCCATATTATGACAGACTTTTCGAAGCCTTTTTTGGTGATCGGAATGAGCCAGGGATGGAGGATGAACGTGATTTTAAGTTTCTTTTTATGAACAATCTATATTCAGAGATTGGTTCAACGGCCAACCTCATGGCCGACTACAGAGAAAAAACCATGCGTGAATTAAAGGAGTGCGCTATACGTGTTTTTGAAACATACAAGCGACACAAGAAACCAGTAGAGGTGTATCCAGGTGAAAAGGTCAAATACCAAACGCTAGACCTTGAAGGAGCAAGAGCGCCAGCTCACTCTTTTAAGGAAGGCGAGAATAAACAAAATTTCCAACCTGACAGACCGCAAAATGAAGGTGTCCGCTGGAACAAAGACCAAAAGGGGTCCAGAGACCCTAAGTGGTACAGGCCGCATCAAGAGGAAGAACCCCATCATCAAAAAAGGGGGGCATTCCAAAAGAAAAAGAAATATGGGTCCCAAGGAGACTCATATGAAAGAGGGTGGTCCCAGAGGGGACCCCCGAGCAATGCGCCAGCTCCTGCACCTCAAACTGAACAGTCTGGGGCGAGGAAAAACCCACAGAAGTTCCAGAAAAAAGGCCCTAAACCTCTGTCCTCAGAAGAGATGGAGAACATACGTCGGTTGTTAGAAAGTTTGAAAAAAACAAACAAGGAAAACAAACCTGGAGTAATGTGTAGCACTATCATTGATAGTGACTCAGAACACACAAATAACAGCAATGCCACAATTGCTGACAGTCACCAAGATACTGATGGTCAGGATGCTGACAATCAGGGTACAGACAGTCAACAAGACGTTGATTGTAACCATGACATCATTGTTACAGAGTCCGAGAGCCCCTCATCAGAAAAAGGGGGGGAAAGCTCACTCACCAAAGACAATGACTCGTCACAGACCGATCACTCAGACCCATGTGTGACTGCACTACCAGTACAGGTGAATGAAAATCACACAGACAATGGTAGACGTAACAAACGTCGGAAAAAACCTGATAGGTTCCTGTGTAACATTATCAGGAAGGGGCCCGCTAAGAAGGCTTACCTGTCAATCACTTTAGAAGGGGTCCTCACAGAAGAGGCCCTCCTGGATGGTGGGGCTGACATAACCATTATGTCTCCCACACTGTTGAAGGAGCTACGGATAGCCGCTAGCGGTGTTGACAGGGAAATACCCCTCAAAGAATGTGCTGTAGTATTGCAGGGACTCTCAGAGACGAGAACAACCCTAACAGCTATAGCCATGGTTCATATGCAGATTGGTGAAATGACGCTATACCACCCGGTACACGTGTCCGCCGTTGACTCATTCCCATTTTTGGTCGGCCAAGACTTTATAAACCGCTTCGACGCGATTATAGATTATGGCGATCAGACAATGTGGACCAGAGTGAGCCAACCACTGCCAATCGATATGCCTACACAAGGTGACACTGACTGTCTAACAGCAGGTACCGCGGAAGGCACGAAGGGACCCTCCAACGAGAGCACAATCCCGGTAAGTGAACCTTTAGCAACAGGTGAGGCAGAAAAGGCCCAACAAGAGAGCCTCCTCTGCGAGCTGAAACAGTCAGCACTCACTGAACACTACCTACCACAGGTAGTCAAAGGTGTTGAGATCCAAGGATCCCACACCGATGATGCTGTTCTGTCTCCTTGGACGGAGAAATCAGCGATCAGCCAAGCTTTCTATGGAACCTTGGTTAAAAAACAGCTGGGTCTAGAAATGAACAAAAAGGCTTTCCGCTTTTCGTTAGACCCCAACGATAAACAGGTAATGACCGCAATAGGGATCATTGACCTGAAACTAATCTGGAACCAACGAGAACTGGATCACCCGTTCCTCGTGGTCCCGAACTTACCACATGCAACCTACATAGGCTCCGACATTTTGGTAAGATTAGGTGTCCGAGTGGACATCAACAACAATGTACTGTGGTCACTAGACACAGCCACAAAGGACTCTCCTGTGCTAACCACAGAGAACCTTAAGGCTGGACAGACCATACCAGAGGTCTGCCAGATTGCTAACAGCCATAACACTGCGGTACCACCTCAGGTTATGAACAAGCCGGTGATGTGTCACATCATGAAAGGACAAGCTATTAGCACAAAACAGGCATACTTTCAACCATCTCCTATGTTTTTCAACTTAGGACTGTCCATGGAGGCCACATGCCAAGTGACCCTCGACTGCAGAACCACGACTGTTGCTGTGTGCAACACAAGCACAGAAGAGGTACTGATCCCAAAAAACACACAGCTAGGATGGTTGATCTCTACTGATTTTCATGATTTTGAGCTAAGCATTCCATTTCTGGGAGGACTCCCAGAAAACTTGATCCCAAATCAACACACGGGGCAAGTCTTGTTCACGAAACCAACACAGGCCATAGCTCTTTTCTCCCCCACTGAGTCCGACCAGGACACTGTCCGCAGGTTCGGTTTCAACAAAGGAGACAGTCTATGCCCCCAAACTTACAGTGCACTACCTGTTGACAGGTTTTACGACACTGAAGGGGACTCACTGGAGCTCCCCAAAGAACAAGAACCCCTCTCAGTTGCTTCACAGATTGACCAGGTGGTCGCCCAAGCCGACGCCCTGAAAACTGATGAAGAAAGGGACAAACTTCGCAAAGTTCTTCTAAAATATGAGAAATCATTCTCAACTGACTCGATGGATTGTGGGTTGACCACGCTCCACACAGTGAGCATCCCAACCCCGCCTAATGCTCCCCCTGCATTTGTCAGACAGTACAAGATTCCTCTGGCAGCACATCAACCTATCAGAGAAATCATTAATGACCTGTTAGAAAAAGGTATCATCCGATACTGTAACAGCACTTACTCTGCGCCTTTATGGCCGGTGTTAAAACCAAATGGTAAGTGGAGACTCACTATAGACTACCGAAAGCTAAACAAACAAGTTCCCTTATCCAGATGGCCTATGACGCAACTCCAACAGGAACTGCCCAAGGTCACCAATGGTAAGTACTTCTCGACCCTCGACGTCGCCTCTGGTTTTTGGACCATCCCTGTGCGCGCCGAGGATCAGTACAAACTAGCTTTCACTTTTGGTGGCCGTCAATACACCTTTAACAGGTGTCCCTTTGGCTACGCTAACTCACCTGCAGAGTTCAACATCTTCTTGAACAAAGCATGTCCAGACGCCCATGAGCGTGGGACACTGATCTACGTGGACGATGTCCTTTTGAGGCAGCCAACACTGGACTCACATTTGGCTGAGATCGACCACGTTCTGAATCAACTAACAACTGCTGGTGCTAAGATATCACTGTCAAAATGCCAATGGTGCAGAACCAAAGTGGACTACGTTGGCCTACTTGTAGGTCCAGACGGAGTACAACCACAGCTGACTCGCACCCAAGGCCTCGACAATCTCAAAGTCCCCACCAATCTCAAAGAACTACAAAGTTTTCTGGGCGTGTGTAACTACTCGAACCAATTCATCGAAAACTATGCGGACCTTGCGAAACCACTGACTGAACTCCTTAAAAAAGACGTACCAT
>JBBPBX010063642.1:0-20471 GCA_038048925.1 Garcialebias charrua | reverse complement strand
CCAGGTGTTAGAGCCTCGGTGAAACTGGTCAGTTCAAAGTTTGTTTGGCCCGGTCTGCGTAAAGCAGTTAAGGAGTGGGCAGCAGCGTGTGTCCCATGCCAGCGTGCTAAGGTTAACAGACACACCAAAGCACCTTTGGAACCCTTCTCCATCCCAGGTCGGCGGTTTGATCATGTGCACGTAGACCTGGTGGGCCCTCTGCCTCCATCACAGGTTTTACTCATCTGCTGACTATGATAGACCGGACCACCAGGTGGCCTGAGGTGGTTCCTCTGACATCCACGACATCTGCAGTGGTGGCCCGGGCATTTTTGTCTACCTGGGTGGCGCGTTTTGGCCCCCCTTCAGACATTACATCGGACAGGGGCCCGCAGTTTGTTTCTGAACTTTGGTCTACCATGGCCAAGGGTCTGGGGACTAACGTTCACAGGACCACCGCTTACAACCCCCAAGCTAATGGTTTGTGTGAACGGTTTCACAGGTCATTGAAAGCTGCACTGCGTGCTGCATTGACCGGTGACAACTGGATTGACCGTCTTCCCTGGGTTTTGTTGGGGTTACGTACCGCAACCAAAGAGGACCTGAGCTCTTCCCCGGCTGAACTGGTTTTCGGTCAACCTGTGCGCGTCCCCGGTGAGTTTTTACCTGAGGTACCCTCACCACAGTTCGCCCCACCGTTGCTACATTTTTCACCTCAGGAGGCCCCTTTTCGTGTCCCCGGCCCGGTACACCATTGTTTACCGCAGTCGTTTGTCCCTAAGAGTCTGGAGTCCTCTAAATTTGTTTTTGTCAAACACAATGCACACAGGACACCACTACAGCCTTTGTATGATGGACCGTTTCGGGTTCTTCAACCAGGTCCGAAACATTTCCTTTTAGATTTAGGGGGTCGTACTGAGACTGTCTGTATCGATAGGCTTAAACCAGCTCATGTTATGTCAGATGATCAGGTTGTTACGGCCCAGGCTCCTCGCAGGGGCAGACCTCCATCCACATTGCTAACGGACTGCGGTCCTTCTTCCAGAGACTCTCAACGTCCATTGGAGCCCGAATCTTCTGCAGGCCCTCCTCGTAGCCCTCCGCTTCATCAGACTGGTTCTGCAGGGCCCAGGTTCAGCCGTTCTGGTCGTTTGATCAAACCTAAAATGCTGGACTAGTGATGGACCTTACTGGGTGTTCTGGGGGGGCGTGTGTGGTGGACCACTAGGGGGCTCTACTCACACCCAGTGGACCGAAGGCGTTACAGGATGTTTTATTGTGAAAGGTCCAGAGGACCGGATGTTGTATTGGATATATAAGGCGGTGTTGGGTGTTTCCCGCCAGTTTAGTAGGAGTTGATTAAAAGTGAAGATCTACATCCCGTCTCCTGTGTCGTCTCTTCACCGCCTCCTACAGTGTCATTTATTAAAGAAAACTGTGACAAATAAAAAGGAAAAACAACAACATACACACAAACTGTTTTCCTGCTAGAAATAATGTGTCATTTAAATCCGCCACAGTTAACAGTACACACAAACTCAAGGCATTGATGTAAAATACATTATCCCTCACATTTGACACAAACTGGGAGGGCCTCACATTTTTGCAGTGAATACACATCAACGCAGCCGGATGTCTGATCAGGACTCGACAGCGGACCCTCAAAGACTCTAAGTGCGCTGTAACAGTTTTATACCTTATGGGGTGTATGTGTGTGTGTGCGTGCGTGCGTGTGTGCGTGTCTGTGTGATGTCTTTGTTCAAGTACTATGACTTCACCTCATCTTGGGCAACACATGTTTTGAAGTGCAAAGCGGTGTTAGGTACCGCTAAAGGAAAAAAATGTCTTATCTGAAGGGTTTGTTGCATCTTTTACCAAGGAGGACTGCCAAGGTTATGTGTAAAGAAAACGAGCTTAGTTTTCCCATATAACTCTGCGCCTGGTAAAACCTAATTGAAAACCCAGTTGATACAGTTCATGTGGTCAACTTGACACTATACTCAAATGTTTTCTCCAGACATCGTGTGTAGCTCACAAGTGTTGCAAAAAGTATGAACTCTTAGCATAAAAATTGATAAACATTTAGTCAGAAAAACATTAATACTAAACTCTTAATTCATTCCACCCTCTGATTTTTTGACTAATTTTGAAAAAATTTCTCCTGTCACCTCATAAGGCATGTATATATCCAACCTTGTAAAGCTACACACCAAATCTAAAAATGGACACAGTTCCCCTCACTTATAGTCTGTTCCCATTAACCCAACAACAATACCCCGTCTAAGGCAGTGTTATAAACTAATCTAATTATATGATCCCTTCTTCAAAACAAAGCACTAAAATAACAAAGGAGGGACACTGCATACAGTATTCTCGCTCTAAAACTTTTCCTGTTCAATACATGTGAACACTTTGAATCAGACAGCCAAACTCAGAGACTCAATCATAAGTTTTGGCACCATGGATCCGTTCATTGCCCATCTGAAGGGATCCAATTAGCCAATCAATCTCAACTCCCACGAGTGTACAACACATTCATCCTTTTAAAAGGCACCTAGGTGTTTTTGAGGACAATTTTACTCTCCGTAACACAACACCCTGTTTGTAGCACATATACTACTCCGTTTATAAGCTGTCTGTACATTTGCAGATCATAGGCGAGATTTATTTGTAACTCAAATTAATCATCATTCAGTCTTATCATCATTTAGTCTTAAAAACAAATCATATTTCATCATTTCAGATAAAATAAAAAAATTAAAATAAAAACTCAAAGAACAATCAGAAATGTTCCAAACTCGTCACTTCACGATGGATCTCCGTGGCTCCACCCTCTGGAACAGTTTGCACTAAAACACTGTTACATGTGACTCCCGCAATTATATGTAGTTTTATTCAAAGCACGTGAAAGATTGGTAAGCACTTCTTCTAGTCGTCTTTTTATTCATATCTTCTAGGCAGACCTTAAAGTTGCAATAAGGTTGACGTACTGGAATGTCACATTCGTTGGACACCGTCTGCTTACATTCGTCACCAGCAGAAACGTCATCCTGTCTTCTCAACACGGTTCATTTTGAGGCAAGGACGCTCTCTCTGTCCTCCTCCAAGACACTTCTTGGCGTCGAAGAGGTGGGGTTACCAGCAGCACTGTGGCACAGAAGCACCACCCTCAGATGCTTCGGACACCCAGCAGAACCGTGACACCGATGAAGTGATGACCCAGCGCGACACAAGCCACCACCCTCAGGCGCTTTCCTGGATTCCCCGTCGTCCTCTGCGACGGGGAATCGCAATCCCATCAGGGACATGACACAAGCTGTAACACAAAAATGCTTTTGACAAAATAGAATAACAATGATTAGTTATCTCTTAGATACATTCTTTAAACTTGAAAAAAACTTGAAAACCCTCTTTTTTTTAAAATAAGCATGCTTCAACACTTTTGTACACTCCTTTTTTTAAATAAACTCCTAATTATATATGTGGTCTGAACCAATCTTCTTGACCTGTTCAACTCGGCTTTCCTCCAGATCACAGCAGTGACTTTCTGTTTTTTTCTCTCCTTCTTATCTTTTTCCTCTCTGTTAAGGCCGAGATACACTCTTGCGTCCTCAGGTACGCCACTCTACGCGCACATTTTGTGCGCATGTGTTTTGCTGCTATACTTCATAAACTATCAGCTTTCAAACGCTCGCGTTCTCCTTGTTGTAATATGAGCAGCTGCGCACGGAGGGGACTCAACTGAGCTCGCTGATTGGTCACTTGCTGACACGCCTACTGAAATGATTGACAGCTTTCACTCAGCTCATGTAGCTCGCTTGAAGACCGCGGCGGTGTTCTCATGCGGTGTTTCTACTATATATGTTATAAAAAGTTCTCTCAGAAATAAAAATAATAACAGGGAGTGCTTTTCCTGCAGCACACAGCCCACCAGGGATATTTAAAACATCGCGCACCCAGGTAGGACCTGAATTCATTCATTTCATTCATGGAGTGAACGGAGGAAGAAGTGATTACTTGACTTTAGGCAAAAAAACAAAAGAAAAGGCCCGATCAGCGATAAAGAAGGGGAATTTATTTCATTTGTGTAACATACAAAACAGTCCGGCGCCGGGGAAGTTTATGGTCAGACACCGCGTATCGCGCACGCGGACGTAAAAAAAAAGCTTTGCGCGTACATGCCCTGAGGGACTATGTGGGGCTACGCTTTTGCCTTGACGTACGTACGCTGCGTATAGGCGTATCGTGAGGACGCTCGAGTGTATCTCGGCCTTTAGTCTCAACTTCTCCTGAACGGAGGTGCTGACTGATCCCCCACTCTCCATCAGCCTCCACTACTCCTCTTTAAACTTCCTCTTAATTCTTCCTCCAGCCTCCTATGCTCCCTTTTTCTCTTCTAGTCTCAAAATCACACATGGGTACACAAGGGGCAGACGCTGAACCAGCTCGATGCACCTTTAACCTTTTTATCTGCTCACTCACACAACCGAACAGAGGGAGCGGGGGCTGCTTTAGCTCCGCGAACACACCCTGCTCCCTTTCACTCCCAACACACTCACAACAAAGGGAGAAAGAGCTACTGCTGCTCCGCTACACTCTCTCTCACCCCCAACACATTCCTGTTCACCCTCTTTTTCACTTCAATCTTTACCCCTGACCTACAGATCCGTCTCACGGTTCTGCTCGATTCACTCTGCTTATTTTTTCACACTTCTGCTTTCAGGCACATGCATTCCTGAAGTCTTCCAACAAATCACTTTAAACTTTTGGACAACTTCCTGGCCTGTAGGAATTCCTCCCACTCTAATTATCTGCTTCTTCAGTGAGCTCTGTTACTTTTCTCTTTTTTCAAACTGCGCACACAGCATCACCCATAAACAATTAATCAGGGCTTTCCTGCTTCTCGTCGTGCAACCTCCCACACACGGCTGCAAATCTTGCACAGGCATACACACAGAAAAGCGCTTGTTCCTCTTTCCTTTTTTTTACTTCAACTAAGCTTTCAAAAAAAATCTCCTAACTTTCTCTGTTTCACAGGCAAAACTCACATTTTTTTCTACTCTTACAAAACTACTGATAAACAACGTTTTTTTTTTTCTAACCCTGGTACAATATTTTCTTTTTCAGTTCGACAAAACTCCAACAAGGGTCTCCCACCCCGGCAAAATACTTTTGTTACTTTTCAATTTGCGTTTCAAAACCTGTGTTTGTGCGCCCGTGTCCTCTGACTCTCCCCAGCACTTCAAAGAATCAGTCAAGGTGTCCCCTAAACCGCTTTGACAGACACGACCAAAGCACAGTCCACTGGAATGGGACTTCCACCCGCTTCCAGCTTATCAGTTCAAAAACTTCTCACCCCTGCACACCGGCAGGAACGGGGAATCACACCCCTGCTTCCATGAATACGGGACTCCCACCTGCCACACAAAAACACAGCTTTGCTGAAAAAATGAATCTCACCTACTTCCAGCTCCACAGTTTAAAACACACTTTTCCCTTTTTTTCTAAACAGTGTGCAGTCCTCCTCATTAATCCTGCGAGTGACGCCAAAATGTTTTATGATATTTCAAATCAACCCAAATGTTTAATGTTTTATCATATTTTAAATCATTTGTCAGGCTCGTGAAGGATCAGCAACAATTGTTTAGGAAAAACCACAATCACAGACTACTTTAAAAATAATGATGTGTCATTTATTAAAGAAAACTGTGACAAATAATAAGGAAAAACAACAACATACACACAAACTGTTTTCCAGCTAGAAATAATGTGTCATTTAAATCCGCCACAGTTAACAGTACACACAAACTCAAGGCATTGATGTAAAATACATTATCCCTCACCTTTGACACAAACTGGGAGAGCCTCAGAGTTTTGCAGGGAATACACATCAACGCAGCCGGATGTCTGATCAGGACTCTACAGCGGACCCTCAAAGACTCTAAGTGCGCTGTAACAGTTTTATACCTTGTGGGGTGTATGTGTGTGTGTGCGTGTGTGCGTGTCTGTGTGATGTCTTTGTTCAAGTACTATGACTTCACCTCATCTTGGGCAACACATGTTTTGAAGTACAAATCGGTGTTAGGCACCACTAAAGGAAAAAAATATCTTATCTGAAGGGTTTGTTGCATCTCTTACCAAGGAGGGCTGCCAAGGTCATGTGTAAAGAAAACGAGCTTAGTTTTCCCACATAACTCTGCGCCTGATAAAACCTAACTGAAAACCCAGTTGATACAGTTCATGTGGTCAACTTGACACTAAACTAAAATGTTTTCTCCAGACATCGTGTGTAACTCACAAGTGTTGCAAAAAGTATGAACTCTTAGCATAAAAATTGATAAACATTTGTGACCAGCCACTCCAAATCCAGGAACAAGTCGGCACACTCTAAACTGAGAAAAAAATCAATAAACCTTCAACTTCTGAGAAATTAGTGAAAATCGTTTTTTTGCAAAATGTACCAGTTGAAGTTGTGAAGAAACCATCCCATGCTTTAAAAAACACTTTATAAGTGTTTAAACTGTTAAACTTTGTGTTAGAAATCAGTTTGTTTTCAGAGTAAAACCAAGCCGCAGTGATTTGCGTACTGGGGGCGGGGACCCTCACAGCTGATTAACATGCGGGACTTGTTTGGCTGGTATCAGAGCTTTGTTACTGGCTTCGGCCAATAACGTGCAGCTTTGAAAGAAGCACATGGCTACTTAACATCTATAGATCGCCCAGTGGACACAAGGAACAAGGAAAATAATAAAATAAAGCCGATCAAAGCGTCAGAGCTGTCAGCTGTTTTTCCGACCGACCCGAGGGGAAAAAAAGAAGCTTTTACTGCGTGCGCAAGCAAATCGCAAGCAAATCAGTTTCCATCCATACATAATACATCCATCCATACGTCCATCCATCCATCCACTATCTTTATTTCATTAGACAAAGCAGACACGCGTAATCACCGCGCAATGCGCTCCAGCCACTGCGGTAAAGTGAGCCTCCACTCGGCTCCGTGCAGCCATGGTCTGTGTCCAGCTGCGCATCGTGCAATCACGCGCGTTGGATTGGCTTAGGTTTTACAAATCGCAGCAAAGAAACTAACATTTAAAGCACGATAATGGTGCACCAATTATGCAGATTCAACTGGCCGTTTGAAAAGGTAAAATGTACAATTAAGATCGGATGGATCAGCCGTTCACGCAGCTGTCAGCTGGCTGTCATCATGATAAAAAAGCTGAATGGAGCAGCGTGTTTAATTAAAATAGCCTTGTTTTTCCCAGATAATTTTGCTCTAAAATGTTTTTGTTTATCTTTATGTAAGATTATCTTTAGAATTTATTTTTCATGTTAATATATATTTGGTGAAACAAGAAATCTTATCTTTCTTTCTTTGAAATACATTATTTGGATGGATGGATGGATGGATGGATGGATGGAAACCGACCAGCCCACAAAAGCTTAATAAAAAAGACCTACAGCAAAGATAAGGCCTTTCTGCCCTGATGACACAAAAGTCATGTCCAGCACCAACACCTTTGTGACATCTAAAATAAGTCTGTGCAGGAGCTTGGTGTGTGTAAAGCCTTATTTTATTTTGTTTTCCCCCTGTCTAACCTAGATGCAACATAAGCATCTCCTGAGTTTACTCAACATCTTCAGCTATTATACAAACTTTTCCAGTGTCATCAACTTTATAAAGTGCATTCCTGTCCTGTACCTTTAACACCATTTTTTATTATACTTTTACTGCTGTTAATATCATAATTTTTACCATTGGTGTGTGATACTGTTCATTAAATTTTTAAACCTCTTTTATGTTGTGTGTGTGAAGCACCTTGATAACGTAGTTTATCTGTTTTAACTGTGCTATAAATAAAATTGACTTGACTTGACTAGTTGCAGTGGTGGAGAATGTACTCAAACACTGTACTTAAGTAAAAGTACAAATAAACAGACAAAAATGTACTCTAGTAAAAGTAGAAGTACCATATTAATGTTTTTACTTTCAAACTAATGACAAATCAAAAAACTGCAACGTGAATGCAACTTGTAACTCAACACATTATAGAAATGTAGTGTAGTAGAAAGTACAGATACTTCATGTAAAATGTAGTGGAGTAAAAGTAAAAGTACCCACATTTATTTCTACTTAAGTAAAGTACAGATACATGAAAACTGTACTTAAGTACAGTAACAAAGTATTTGTACTTAGTTACATCCCACCACTGACTAGTTGTGACCCTTATTTTTTGGGGTGGGCTGTAACAAAACAATCAACATTATTAATGTGTAAAACATGTCACAATAACATAAAATACAATTCTTTGTATTAATGTTGTTTTTTTAAAGATCAAAAGGAAGTTTGCCAGTAGGGGTGTAGGAAAAAATAGATTTTTCAAAGACTCTGGATTCTTAGTCCTGGCGATTCAGAATCAATTCTAAATGCTCCAAAATCAATTTTTAAACATGTTTAATTTTACCCTGATGCATGCTCAATAATCCAGGTACAAAAATCTAAAAAAGCTAAGTCTGGTATTCAGCTCAGTCTTAACACCCTCTCACAGTGGATCAACCAGTTGGCTGATGACAGCCGAAACCAGCTGCTCACATGATGGAGGACCATCAGCCTAACAATGGATCGTTAGCACCCTGATGGTTGTTTGCTATTCACAGAGGGCTGAGTGATACCAGCAATGACAGCATTATTGTCCCCCTCTTATAATGCTTGAGTTAAAGGTTACTACACTTTGGTAGGCTGAAGTCTGTTTTTGTCTGTATATTTTGAATTATTTGTATGTGATGGACTGGAGACCTGTCCAGGTGCCCTCCGCCTCTCGCACAGTGATGACTGGACATGGACACCAGTGAGCCCCATGACTCTTAAAGGAAGAAGTGGTTAAAGATGATGGATGGATGAATTATTTGTTCCTATATTTTTATTTTATTGTTTTAGAGGAATCCAGGCAACTAAGCTAACCTAATACAGTACTGGTAATTCAAGTTACAGCATTTAATGCATTCCTGTATTATTTGTTTGTATTTTTGGTATGAATATCAAATGATTCAAAAACTTTGATAAAGTACAGAACCTACAATTATTGTTTTAAATAAATGTTCTATTTGTTTACATTGTTGTTAATGTTTTCAGTTTAAAATTATTGTTTTAAATAAATGTTCCATTTGTTTACATTGTTGTTATTCTCAGTTTAAAATTATTGTTTTAAATAAATGCTCCATTTGTTTACATTGTTGTTTATTCTTTTCAGCTTGTCAGTTACAAAGCTGAAACTAAATTTATGACCATTTTAATAGAAAAATCATTTTTGAATCAAAAATTGTTTCTGAATCGAAAAATTGATTTTGAATCGAATCGTGATACCAAAAATCGGAATCAAATCAATTCTCCAGACACTGAGAGATTCATACCCCTATTTGCCAGCAAAGCTGAAATTCTGCACACCTTCCTAGGCAGAGTCTGTGTTGACAGTCAGTTCTGGGGGTTGGGTTAACGCAAATTAATGTAAATGAACAGCAATTGTTAACACCCCCAGGTAATGCTTCTGGAATGGGGACATTCTTCCAAAACTTTGAAGCCTGTTTTCTCCCTAATCTTATTTGCAGATTGCCAACATTGAAATGGCTGTATCTTCTTCATTTTTTTTTTGAGCGACATGTGTTTGGCATCATCGGATAGCTTAGAACCCACACTTTAAGATTCTGTAAATAACTCAAAATGACCCAGGGGAGACTTGTTCCTGGTTTTGCCACGGCCAGTCACATTTAGTCAGAAAAACATTAATACTAAACTCTTAATTCAGTACACCAAGGTGTGTCACCAGGCCAAAGAGGAGATATAATCCCTCTAGAGAGTTCTGTGTCTCTGCTCAGGGACATGCCTGGAAAATCTCCGAGTTGTGTTGATCAGATGAACCTCCTCAGCTGACTCCTTTCAATGCAGAGAAGTAGCTCAACTCTGAAAGAGACTCATTTCAGCTGCTTGGATCCAGGATCTGGTTCTTCATCAGAGTCAGAGTCTCTTTAAATTGTCACATGTGGTGGAACGACAATTATGTACACAGGGTCCCAGTACATCCAACAATAAAATGTATAAAGAAAAACAGTAATTAGATCTAAGATATGAAGTAAGAAAAACAACTACAAATATGCTAACCACTAATAGCATAAAAACAATACACCGAACCGCAGCATGAGCATGAGTCTGTGAGCAGATGCGCACGCATGAACACAGCAACATGAAACAGATCAGCAGCAACATTATGTGATTTTTCACAGTGATTCTTCTGGTCAGAGTAGAAGCTGTTCCTCAGTCTAGTGGATCTACACTTAATGCTCCTCAACCTTCTGCCTGAAGGGAGTGGGACAAAAAGTGTGTGCTGGGTGAGTGGGGTCCTTCATGACAGGTGGCCCTCTTCCTGCATCTGGAGGTGTAGATGTCTGTGATGGTGGGGAGAATGACTCCAACATACTTCTGTGCAACCTTCATAACCACAGGTGAGGGTTGGAACTAGACAGACCAGTAAATATGGATCTTTGCCTTTAACTCTGTGCTCTTTTCAAACAAGACCTTGTAGTGATCGCTGGAAACCCAGATAATATGAGCTGAAGTGAGACAGACTCCAAGATTTAGACAGGTTAACAGTGATTTATTTAAAGTGATGTTTATATACAAGGTGGACTCTGGAACCCTGGGGAGCAAGGAGAAAGGTCAGGTGGGTTCTTCTCACAGAAAGATACTTTTGTGTAGGGGTGTAGGAAAAAATTGATTAAAAAAATCGATTTTCTTAGTCCTGGCGATTCAGAATCGATTCTAAAATCCCCAAAATTGATTAAAAATTTTTTTTTAAAGGGGACCTCAGATGGGTTTTTAAAATTTTTATGGTATGTCTGTGTGCTATCCAGATCCTGTTCATTCAATTTAGTACACAAAATAATTCTTAGATAATAAATTATACCCTTTTTAATTCTGCCATTTCTAACTTCCGTTCTAAACGACCGGTTTATGATAATGAGCTCTGAAGTCCACGCCCGTCAAAACTCTGTTTACATTAACTCCGCCCTCTGTAACAGCCAGTATCTCTAATCTGTTGTTGTTTTAAAATTAGCTCTTTTTTTTATTACTCATTTGACTTACTGTTAGTGCTAGCTTAAGATAACTTACCGAAAGCTGTCTGTGCGCGCCGCCATTAGCTGCTCCTTTTATCATTAGCCCTCCCGAATCCGAGGCTAAAAATAGCTCTTCCTCCTCCTTCGGCAACAAACAGCCCGCGTAGCTCCGCTAGTTGCATGCGGCGCTTCGATCCGCGGTTGCACATCCAATCCAGACACACACAAAGTTCACCGAGTGTTTCCAGTTAATTTATCCGTATGAGGCAACCTCTGACCGGACCCACACGGTCCTCAAAAGCCAGCAGCTCCCAACCGTAGATGGTCCCTTCGCCGGCGGTCTGCTCGTTTTATTTCTGCCGGATGCGCGTTGGGAGCGATCGCTAATACACTAAAAATTGAACTAAAACGTAAAAATAACAATTATAAAGTATTATTATGTAGATGTATATATCTAGTCTCACCCCGATCTCTCCGAAACAAAAGGCTTAAATAAAAAAAATAAAAAAAGATGCTGTGGCCGGGAAACAAACCCCGGTCCTTTGGGTGCCAAACCAGCTCTTTATCTCCCAGACCAACCTGGTAGTTAAGCAAAAGCAGTCCTTCATCGTATAAGAAAGAAATACAACCACCTACTTTTAGAACGCTGGAGTTTTGATTAGATTTTGATGAAGTGAAAAGTATTCTTAAAATAAATAAATTGCTAATCTGAAAAGTATATCGATCAGTGGTGCTTGTACGTTTCAGACTGTCGCCCCGCGAGAGTGTGTGTGTGCACAGTTTCAACGAGACAGAGTTCAAACAAGGTAATAAAACATTCTGGTTTTACTCAAGATGTGCTGCGTGGCTGGAGCAGGGCAAGCCCCTAGCCCCCCGGGGGCTAAATAAATGAATAAATACATAAATGACCGCCGGGTCAGCTCCTAAACTGCTCGGCAACCGTGACGTCTTTTATACTGAAGTGGGTTGAGCCGCACCAGGGGTTGCTAGGTGAGGGGCTGGACTAAAGGTGCGGGGTGGGTTGTCCTGCGGCTTGTGACGTCACAAACCGCAGGATTTGTAAACAAGGCGTAATTAGCCCCTAAAAATAAATATACTTAGAGTAAATAAACCACTGGGTGCATTTTTTTGGCACTAGGACTGTTTTTTTATGAAGTAAATACCCAAAGTTGAGTAAAAAAAAACATTAAAAAGTGAATTTTGCATGTGTGGTCCCCTTTAACATTAAAACCCAAAAGATAAAGAAAATAAAACCATATCTCATAGTATATGAAAGAATACATGAAATGAAAGCAGAAAGAAGAAGAAATCTGACCCGAACCAGTGACCTCCAGGACCTGATAAGGATAAAGCGGGTAAAGATGATGGATAGATGGCTGTTGTTGAAAAGATTTACCAAACAAATCTTTTAAACAAAATCCATCCATACACATTTGAAACATGGATGAATGCAATATGATTTTGAAGTCTATTTTATTTTGAGTTAAATGTTTATGCAATACAGTAGGCTGAAATCTTTGTTTACGTTTGTATTTTGAATTATTTGTGATGGACTGGAGACATGTCCAGGGTGTCCCCTGCCTCTCGCACAGTGACTGCTGGATATAGGCACCACGCAGTGATGGCATAGTTACATTGAAAAAGTAACTTAGTTAAGTTACTGATTAGTCCTTGGGAAAAGTAACTTAGTTAAGTTACTGATTAGTCCTTGGGAAAAGTAACTTAGTTAAGTTACTGATTAGTCCTTGGGAAAAGTAACTTAGTTAAGTTACTGATTAGTCCTTGGGAAAAGTAACTTAGTTAAGTTACTGATTAGTCCTTGGGAAAAGTAACTTAGTTAAGTTACTGATTAGTCCTTGGGAAAAGTAACTTAGTTAAGTTACTGATTACTTGATTTGGAAAGTAACTAAGTTAGATTACTAAGTTACTTTATTAGTTACTTTCAGCAGCCGCTGACAAGAACCCTCTGTCACAATACATAAAAAATTTAAATGTTTTAATAAAATAATTACTAATAAATATTCAAAAAACAAAATACAGTAGTCTTTCTTGACTTCACTAAACAAATAATATTTTTACAAAAAAGACTTATAAAATGTTTATTTTGAAAATGTGTCAAGTAAACAATACGTTTGTATGAAAATAAATAAAAGCATGAGCCACTGGCCAAAAGGATGGTCCAGCACAGAAGATCAACATCATCAGGTCAGGACTCTGCAGTCTACACTCATCTCCAGGCCAGCGGTCACTCTTTCAGGGATGAAGATGTTCACATCCTTGATAGAGAGGAACGATGGTTTGAGAGAGGAGTAAAGGAGGCCATCTTTGTGAAAAGAAACCGTCCATCATTAAACAGAGGTGGAGGCCTCTGGGTTCAACTGTCCCCCTCTTACAATGCTGTTATTGCTATTCACAGAGGGCTGAGTGATACTAGCAATAACAGCATTGTAAGAGGGGGACAGTTGAACCCAGAGGCCTCCACCCCTGTTTAATGATGGATGGTTTCTTTTCACAAAGATGGCCTCCTTTACTCCTCTCTCAAACCATCGTTCCTCTCTATCAAGGATGTGAACATCTTCATCCCTGAAAGAGTGACCGCTGGCCTGGAGATGAGTGTAGACTGCAGAGTCCTGACCTGATGATGTTGATCTTCTGTGCTGGACCATCCTTTTGGCCAGTGGCTCATGCTTTTATTTATTTTCATACAAACGTATTGTTTACTTGACACATTTTCAAAATAAACATTTTATAAGTCTTTTTTGTAAAAATATTATTTGTTTAGTGAAGTCAAGAAAGACTACTGTATTTTGTTTTTTGAATATTTATTAGTAATTATTTTATTAAAACATTTAAATTTTTTATGTATTGTGACAGAGGGTTCTTGTCAGCGGCTGCTGAAAGTAACTAATAAAGTAACTTAGTAATCTAACTTAGTTACTTTCCAAATCAAGTAATCAGTAACTTAACTAAGTTACTTTTCCCAAGGACTAATCAGTAACTTAACTAAGTTACTTTTCCCAAGGACTAATCAGTAACTTAACTAAGTTACTTTTCCCAAGGACTAATCAGTAACTTAACTAAGTTACTTTTCCCAAGGACTAATCAGTAACTTAACTAAGTTACTTTTCCCAAGGACTAATCAGTAACTTAACTAAGTTACTTTTCCCAAGGACTAATCAGTAACTTAACTAAGTTACTTTTTCAATGTAACTATGCCATCACTGCGTGGTGCCTATATCCAGCAGTCACTGTGCGAGAGGCAGGGGACACCCTGGACATGTCTCCAGTCCATCACAAATAATTCAAAATACAAACGTAAACAAAGATTTCAGCCTACTGTATTGCATAAACATTTAACTCAAAATAAAATAGACTTCAAAATCATATTGCATTCATCCATGTTTCAAATGTGTATGGATGGATTTTGTTTAAAAGATTTGTTTGGTAAATCTTTTCAACAACAGCCATCTATCCATCATCTTTACCCGCTTTATCCTTATCAGGTCCTGGAGGTCACTGGTTCGGGTCAGATTTCTTCTTCTTTCTGCTTTCATTTCATGTATTCTTTCATATACTATGAGATATGGTTTTATTTTCTTTATCTTTTGGGTTTTAATGTTAAAGGGGACCACACATGCAAAATTCACTTTTTAATGTTTTTTTTTACTCAACTTTGGGTATTTACTTCATAAAAAAACAGTCCTAGTGCCAAAAAAATGCACCCAGTGGTTTATTTACTCTAAGTATATTTATTTTTAGGGGCTAATTACGCCTCGTTTACAAATCCTGCGGTTTGTGACGTCACAAGCCGCAGGACAACCCACCCCGCACCTTTAGTCCAGCCCCTCACCTAGCAACCCCTGGTGCGGCTCAACCCACTTCAGTATAAAAGACGTCACGGTTGCCGAGCAGTTTAGGAGCTGACCCGGCGGTCATTTATGTATTTATTCATTTATTTAGCCCCCGGGGGGCTAGGGGCTTGCCCTGCTCCAGCCACGCAGCACATCTTGAGTAAAACCAGAATGTTTTATTACCTTGTTTGAACTCTGTCTCGTTGAAACTGTGCACACACACACACTCTCGCGGGGCGACAGTCTGAAACGTACAAGCACCACTGATCGATATTTCAGATTAGCAGTTTATTTATTTTAAGAATACTTTTCACTTCATCAAAAATCTAATCAAAACTCCAGCGTTCTAAAAGTAGGTGGTTGTATTTCTTTCTTATACGATGAAGGACTGCTTTTGCTTAACTACCAGGTTGGTCTGGGAGATAAAGAGCTGGTTTGGCACCCAAAGGACCGGGGTTTGTTTCCCGGCCACAGCATCTTTTTTTATTTTTTTTATTTAAGCCTTTTGTTTCGGAGAGATCGGGGTGAGACTAGATATATACATCTACATAATAATACTTTATAATTGTTATTTTTACGTTTTAGTTCAATTTTTAGTGTATTAGCGATCGCTCCCAACGCGCATCCGGCAGAAATAAAACGAGCAGACCGCCGGCGAAGGGACCATCTACGGTTGGGAGCTGCTGGGAGCTGCTGGCTTTTGAGGACCGTGTGGGTCCGGTCAGAGGTTGCCTCATACGGATAAATTAACTGGAAACACTCTGTGAACTTTGTGTGTGTCTGGATTGGATGTGCAACCGCGGATCGAAGCGCTGCATGCAACTAGCGGAGCTACGCGGGCTGTTTGTTGCCGAAGGAGGAGGAAGAGCTATTTTTAGCCTCGGATTCGGGAGGGCTAATGATAAAAGGAGCAGCTAATGGCGGCGCGCACAGACAGCTTTCGGTAAGTTATCTTAAGCTAGCACTAACAGTAAGTCAAATGAGTAATAAAAAAAAGAGCTAATTTTAAAACAACAACAGATTAGAGATACTGGCTGTTACAGAGGGCGGAGTTAATGTAAACAGAGTTTTGACGGGCGTGGACTTCAGAGCTCATTATCATAAACCGGTCGTTTAGAACGGAAGTTAGAAATGGCAGAATTAAAAAGGGTATAATTTATTATCTAAGAATTATTTTGTGTACTAAATTGAATGAACAGGATCTGGATAGCACACAGACATACCATAAAAATTTTAAAAACCCATCTGAGGTCCCCTTTAAAAAAAAATTTTTAATCAATTTTGGGGATTTTAGAATCGATTCTGAATCGCCAGGACTAAGAAAATCGATTTTTTTAATCAATTTTTTCCTACACCCCTACACAAAAGTATCTTTCTGTGAGAAGAACCCACCTGACCTTTCTCCTTGCTCCCCAGGGTTCCAGAGTCCACCTTGTATATAAACATCACTTTAAATAAATCACTGTTAACCTGTCTAAATCTTGGAGTCTGTCTCACTTCAGCTCATATTATCTGGGTTTCCAGCGATCACTACAAGGTCTTGTTTGAAAAGAGCACAGAGTTAAAGGCAAAGATCCATATTTACTGGTCTGTCTAGTTCCAACCCTCACCTGTGGTTATGAAGGTTGCACAGAAGTATGTTGGAGTCATTCTCCCCACCATCACAGACATCTACACCTCCAGATGCAGGAAGAGGGCCACCTGTCATGAAGGACCCCACTCACCCAGCACACACTTTTTGTCCCACTCCCTTCAGGCAGAAGGTTGAGGAGCATTAAGTGTAGATCCACTAGACTGAGGAACAGCTTCTACTCTGACCAGAAGAATCACTGTGAAAAATCACATAATGTTGCTGCTGATCTGTTTCATGTTGCTGTGTTCATGCGTGCGCATCTGCTCACAGACTCATGCTCATGCTGCGGTTCGGTGTATTGTTTTTATGCTATTAGTGGTTAGCATATTTGTAGTTGTTTTTCTTACTTCATATCTTAGATCTAATTACTGTTTTTCTTTATACATTTTATTGTTGGATGTACTGGGACCCTGTGTACATAATTGTCGTTCCACCACATGTGACAATTTAAAGAGACTCTGACTCTGATGAAGAACCAGATCCTGGATCCAAGCAGCTGAAATGAGTCTCTTTCAGAGTTGAGCTACTTCTCTGCATTGAAAGGAGTCAGCTGAGGAGGTTCATCTGATCAACACAACTCGGAGATTTTCCAGGCATGTCCCTGAGCAGAGACACAGAACTCTCTAGAGGGATTATATCTCCTCTTTGGCCTGGTGACACACCTTGGTGTACTGAATTAAGAGTTTAGTATTAATGTTTTTCTGACTAAATGTGACTGGCCGTGGCAAAACCAGGAACAAGTCTCCCCTGGGTCATTTTGAGTTATTTACAGAATCTTAAAGTGTGGGTTCTAAGCTATCCGATGATGCCAAACACATGTCGCTCAAAAAAAAAATGAAGAAGATACAGCCATTTCAATGTTGGCAATCTGCAAATAAGATTAGGGAGAAAACAGGCTTCAAAGTTTTGGAAGAATGTCCCCATTCCAGAAGCATTACCTGGGGGTGTTAACAATTGCTGTTCATTTACATTAATTTGCGTTAACCCAACCCCCAGAACTGACTGTCAACACAGACTCTGCCTAGGAAGGTGTGCAGAATTTCAGCTTTGCTGGCAAATAGGGGTATGAATCTCTCAGTGTCTGGAGAATTGATTTGATTCCGATTTTTGGTATCACGATTCGATTCAAAATCAATTTTTCGATTCAGAAACAATTTTTGATTCAAAAATGATTTTTCTATTAAAATGGTCATAAATTTAGTTTCAGCTTTGTAACTGACAAGCTGAAAAGAATAAACAACAATGTAAACAAATGGAGCATTTATTTAAAACAATAATTTTAAACTGAGAATAACAACAATGTAAACCAATGGAACATTTATTTGAAACAATAATTTTAAACTGAGAATAACAACAATGTAAACAAATGGAACATTTATTTAAAACAATAATTGTAGGTTCTGTACTTTATCAAAGTTTTTGAATCATTTGATATTCATACCAAAAATACAAACAAATAATACAGGAATGCATTAAATGCTGTAACTTGAATTACCAGTACTGTATTAGGTTAGCTTAGTTGCCTGGATTCCTCTAAAACAATAAAATAAAAATATAGGAACAAATAATTCATCCATCCATCATCTTTAACCACTTCTTCCTTTAAGAGTCATGGGGCTCACTGGTGTCCATGTCCAGTCATCACTGTGCGAGAGGCGTGGGGCACCTGGACAGGTCTCCAGTCCATCACATACAAATAATTCAAAATATACAGACAAAAACAGACTTCAGCCTACCAAAGTGTAGTAACCTTTAACTCAAGCATTATAAGAGGGGGACAATAATGCTGTCATTGCTGGTATCACTCAGCCCTCTGTGAATAGCAAACAACCATCAGGGTGCTAACGATCCATTGTTAGGCTGATGGTCCTCCATCATGTGAGCAGCTGGTTTCGGCTGTCATCAGCCAACTGGTTGATCCACTGTGAGAGGGTGTTAAGACTGAGCTGAATACCAGACTTAGCTTTTTTAGATTTTTGTACCTGGATTATTGAGCATGCATCAGGGTAAAATTAAACATGTTTAAAAATTGATTTTGGAGCATTTAGAATTGATTCTGAATCGCCAGGACTAAGAATCCAGAGTCTTTGAAAAATCTATTTTTTCCTACACCCCTACTGGCAAACTTCCTTTTGATCTTTAAAAAAACAACATTAATACAAAGAATTGTATTTTATGTTATTGTGACATGTTTTACACATTAATAATGTTGATTGTTTTGTTACAGCCCACCCCAAAAAATAAGGGTCACAACTAGTCAGTGGTGGGATGTAACTAAGTACAAATACTTTGTTACTGTACTTAAGTACAGTTTTCATGTATCTGTACTTTACTTAAGTAGAAATAAATGTGGGTACTTTTACTTTTACTCCACTACATTTTACATGAAGTATCTGTACTTTCTACTACACTACATTTCTATAATGTGTTGAGTTACAAGTTGCATTCACGTTGCAGTTTTTTGATTTGTCATTAGTTTGAAAGTAAAAACATTAATATGGTACTTCTACTTTTACTAGAGTACATTTTTGTCTGTTTATTTGTACTTTTACTTAAGTACAGTGTTTGAGTACATTCTCCACCACTGCAACTAGTCAAGTCAATTTTATTTATAGCACAGTTAAAACAGATAAACTACGTTATCAAGGTGCTTCACACACACAACATAAAAGAGGTTTAAAAATTTAATGAACAGTATCACACACCAATGGTAAAAATTATGATATTAACAGCAGTAAAAGTATAATAAAAAATGGTGTTAAAGGTACAGGACAGGAATGCACTTTATAAAGTTGATGACACTGGAAAAGTTTGTATAATAGCTGAAGATGTTGAGTAAACTCAGGAGATGCTTATGTTGCATCTAGGTTAGACAGGGGGAAAACAAAATAAAATAAGGCTTTACACACACCAAGCTCCTGCACAGACTTATTTTAGATGTCACAAAGGTGTTGGTGCTGGACATTTTGTGTCATCAGGGCAGAAAGGCCTTATCTTTGCTGTAGGTCTTTTTTATTAAGCTTTTGTGGGCTGGTCGGTTTCCATCCATCCATCCATCCATCCATCCATCCAAATAATGTATTTCAAAGAAAGAAAGATAAGATTTCTTGTTTCACCAAATATATATTAACATGAAAAATAAATTCTAAAGATAATCTTACATAAAGATAAACAAAAACATTTTAGAGCAAAATTATCTGGGAAAAACAAGGCTATTTTAATTAAACACGCTGCTCCATTCAGCTTTTTTATCATGATGACAGCAGCTGACAGCTGCGTGAACGGCTGATCCATCCGATGTTAACTGTACATTTTACCTTTTCAAACGGCCAGTTGAATCTGCATAATTGGTGCACCATTATCGTGCTTTAAATGTTAGTTTCTTTGCTGCGATTTGTAAAACCTAAGCCAATCCAACGCGTGTGATTGCGCGATGCGCTGCTGGACACTGACCATGGCTGCAGGGAGCCGAGTGGACCGCAGTGGCTGGAGCGCATTGCGCGGTGATTACGCGTGTCTGCTTTGTCTAATGAAATAAAGATAGTGGATGGATGGATGGACGTATGGATGGATGTATTATGTAGGATGGAAACTGATTTGCTTGCGATTTGCTTGCGCACGCAGTAAAAGCTTCTTTTTTTTCCCCTCGGGTCGGTCGGAAAAACAGCTGACAGCTCTGACGCTTTGATCGGCTTTATTTTATTATTTTCCTTGTTCCTTGTGTCCACTGGGCGATCTATAGATGTTAAGTAGCCATGTGCTTCTTTCAAAGCTGCACGTTATTGGCCGAAGCCAGTAACAAAGCTCTGATACCAGCCAAACAAGTCCCGCATGTTAATCAGCTGTGAGGGTCCCCGCCCCCAGTACGCAAATCACTGCGGCTTGGTTTTACTCTGAAA
>JBBPBX010063641.1:0-20471 GCA_038048925.1 Garcialebias charrua | reverse complement strand
TTGAAACGCCCATATTTGTTTTGAAAGCTCTGAAAGTCTTCCACTATTTTTTTTTTGTCCTGGATTATAATTTTAGAGAATTGGTTTGTCATAAACCAGCTATTTTCTTTTTTGCCACATCTGCTGCTTGCCTGTCCCATACATGATGATGTTGTTATAAGCTCTTAAGTCACAAATCAAGGTCAAAGTTAAAACTAGGTCTACACTTGTTCAGAGCATAACTTCATCCGCGTAAGATAATTTTAAGGAAACTTCATACGAGTTACCATACTAGACAGTGTACAGTATTGTGTTTTCATCACCCCAGCTCTAAGGTCAAAGTCACAAATCAGGTCAAATGTTTATAGGTCTTATGGCTATTGCTATAGATTTCTGTATGTATAATAGTTTGTTGACAGGAACAAGTGTATAATGTGCCGTATGCAGAACTCTTGTTATGATCTGTGTTGTATAGGTGGTGTAATATTGCTAATCTGGACCACAAAAAAGTGTTTGACATTTTTAAGAAATTACATTTAAAAGGCTTCCGTGTACCAAGCTGTCTATCAAGTCTTTTTTAGTGTGATTTGAAACTTTATTTTCAATGGACATCTGGACAGCATGCAGACAAAAGTGTTGAGCTCATCCATTTTGTCTGCTGAGTACTACTAATGCACTATATGCTTACACGCTTTGTATAAAAGGGTTTAATCGGTCAACTTGGCTCGCGTGTGTGGCTGTTTTTGTGTGACACGTGTTGTGTTTGTGAGGATGAGTTCAGTTTCATAGTAGGTCAGTGGATTGTTTTGTCTGATCCATTGAAGAGTGATTAGTGGAGACACTGAGCCGAGCCTCTTCCTGCCCATAACTGGGGGAGGATTGCCACTTCGAGGCTCCCGTGACCTCAGTAGTGCTGCTCCCCGACCAACCCCCCACCCCTGAAGCACTCCCGCAAATGGATCGTCATGGAGAGAGCATTTTGTGACACATTGTAAGAAATCAATCATGTTTTTTATTTTTTTATTTAAACATTTACCTTTTCATAATATGCCAGACAGACATGCTTTTCAAAGTAATTTGATATTTAAGGACTAACTTTTGGTTGTATTTTTTACAATGAACCATTATGTAATTCTTCAGGATTTGTCACACTTTAATGTTTTACAATACAAATTAGCATAGTGGGGTGTAAATCGCTCCTGTGCATGGAGAGGTAAAAGGTCACTGGGGTGGGGGTACATGGAAGTGTTTTTCTGCCGTCATCTTTAATCCCTGCATTTAGTTTCTATTCAAAGCTATGTCTTAATCTGCCACTAATGGGATTTACTAAGTGTTTTTTTTTTTTTTTTGTTGCTGGAAGATGTCTGTTTTGTATCACTTAGTGTGCAAGACAAAATCTGACAATTTTTAAATACTGTGTATTTAAATTGTTACTTACAAATAAAAGTTTTATTTATTTTTGTTTATTTTGTAGAATAGTTTTTAAAGTCAAAATTGTTTCAGGACTATCCAAATACGTTTTGTTTAGAGACTCCAATAACAATCTAATGATGGTTGAACAGACACAATGAAAGTTTTACATTCAACCTCAGTTTTCAGGCACTGAAGGAAACAACAGGAAAAATAAAACATTTCCTCATTTATGTAACATATTTATCTGGTGGTGTGGTACGGGAGAGAAGTGGGTAGTTCTGTCACCTCACAGCAAGAAGATTGCTCAATGAGACTAACCTGTGTAATTAAAGGTTGAATGAATGAATGAAATTACAGGTTCACCTCTCAGACTGTCTGTGTACTGGTACAGTATACAGTACTGTACTGCACTTCAGTTTCCTCCCACAGACCAGAAACATGCATGATAGGTTCCTTGGTATCTCTTAAATTGTTCCTAGATGTGAGTGAGAGCATGAATGGTTGTGTCCCTGATGGTCTCTGGAGGCTGTCTACCACCTCCCCCATAGTGATCGCTGGAATTAAGCATCAGCTTCCCCACGACCCGTCAAGAGAAGCGGGTAAAGATGGATGACTGAATTTCTCAGCTGATTCTCCTCTAACATGATGCCACCATGTTTATTTACACACAATCATTTTTCAAACCTGGTATAGCAACACTAAATAGTTGTAACAAGAAATCAGTCAGTACTGTACTGTATAGCCAAGCATAAAGGCGAAAATTACAGGTAATGTTAAATGCAACAATTGCAGTGCAACATTGATAGATACACCAATTACTTTTTGACTGGAGGAAATGTGGGATAAACTGTTTTTAGGAGATATTTTAACTTAAACCTGCCTTGACATCAACCAGAACTTTCAGGGTGGTTCTTGTACTGCTGAGCATTTCTGATTGGTTGATAACTCTGTGCTATATATATTTTTTATTTATTTATTATTCATTATCTCAGATCAATATTTCTTATAAACTGTTCACTTTAAGTTGTTATGCAAGAATAGTTGTCTATCAGTTGCATTACATTCAGTCTTTGGTAAATATAGAGCTAATGAGACACACTGTTAGGTTATGTGGTTAACAAATGTTGGGGAGAATGAGGGGTGGGTTAAAGCTCAGACAATGGAAAGTGGAATTATTTTACAGGAAACATGCTACACATGTGCAAATATCTGCATAACACTTCCACATAATTTTCTGCTGTGGATGAGAGAGCACTGTTGCTTTGTGATGAGTAGCAGCTCCTGGGCTGTGGGGAAAATTGTGAGGGAGGTGTGGCACACTTCCACAGACTTAATTAGCCTAATCTATCCTGTACCTTTTTAGACTGGTGTAAATGGAACCGAAGCACTTCAGGACATGTTTCACCTCACTGAAAATGACCCAGCATCTGTAAATGATGGATACTTTTGGTCAAAGTGCATCATCATATGTCATATTTTACATTACATTACTTGTGTTGCCCCGGTCTACAGAAGCACTTACAATATTTGGCCAACGGACTAACCTGGTGGCAGTTTCTTAACTTATCTCACTGTTTATATCTTTTAAACACACTGGCCGTTGCAACCTCGATTTGCATTTGACTGTCATATCACTGTAGAGTGCACCTTAGAAGCTGTGTGAAGTGTGTGATGTGCATCTTTATTTGTTTTACCTTTTTTAAAGTTGCATCTTGGATTGAGTCTTTATAAAAAATAAAAAAAAAGGTTAAGTCGAGAGCCAGGTTTGGGAGCCTTCTAGTTTTTCATGTTATGTTTTCAATCTTCTTTCACTGACCTTGGATGCTTTTTGGGTGTCTGTTTCTACTTAGGTTGGATGTGTTTTCCCCAAGCCTCGACACCATGAGCACACTCTCGCCAACGGACTTTGACAGCTTGGAGATCCAGCAGCAGTACAACGACATCAACAACCGCTGGGACCTGGCAGCGGAGGCTGACTGGGACAATGAGAACAGTTCAGCACGGCTCTTTGAACGCTCTCGCATTAAAGCTCTTGCAGGTATGTCACACAAACAAGTCAGTCAAGGCATCTGCAAGAAACATCCATGAGTGTCCTGGGGTGTATGTCTGCTCCAAATACATTAGCTGTGTGTGAACTCAGACTCTTTCAATTAGAAGTTAGAGTTTTAACAGATGCCATCAATTCTCTTAAAGGCTGATGTGGGGGCGAGCCTTAATGTTTTTGTTTTGGAAAACTATTAAGGTCAGTTGAAAGCCAGGAAGCTCATTTTACAAGTCCCCCAACATCCGCCAGCAGTGTAGCTATATTCACTTTATGTTAACACGAGCCTTTTTACACAGTTAGTTTTTTTTAAACAATTATTTGACAAGACATGCAGAAAACATCATTTCTGGTATGTTTTATTTTTTAAGCTTTACATCATCTATTGAACACTGTCAAGATATTTTGACCAAACTCTATAATTATATTTATGTTTAACTTAATGGTTTTGTTTTAAGAGAAGGTATATTATATCAATGATTTAACTCTCAAATATAAACAAAAGGCATATTTGACTCACCGGTAGATATGTTACAGCTGTTGAACACTTTATTGTAAATGTTCATCAAATTTTAAACATCTGGAGATTTTCTAATTCAAAAACAAAATTATATGTCTGTGCCTTGAAAGATAAGCTTAAAGAACATATTTTGCACATATACTGTAACTGCACATTTTTTGTTAATTCAGACTTGTGTGACCGCCCGGACATGGAAATTTATCCTTTGTTGTTTGTAAAAATATGAGACGTCTTCATTTCTAACAAACACTGCTGTTAGTTAACAACAAAGTCCATGCTCAATAATCCAGGTATACAATCCAACAATTTTCAGTCAGGTCTTCTGGACAGTTTCTTTTTTGTTGTTGTTGTTTTATGTGCTGAAACGTTTCACCTTCCATCCAGAAGGCTTCATCAGTCAAGGAAACACACAACACAAATCTGATTCTTCCCCCAACAGCTTACTCCAAAGTGGAACAAACCAGTTCTATTGGTGCTAAGATGGTCTCGTCTCTTGACTGCTGTTAGTTATGTAACATTTATTAAAAAAAAGTTTTTTCCTCAAATGTGTTAAATAGATGTTTTATTTTATTTTATATAAAGGCCAGTAGCGGGGCAGCACAGTGGCACAACTGGTAGAGCTGCTGCCTCTCAGCAAGCAAGTTGCTCTTGTTCAAATCCTGGTCTGGGGGTCTTTCTGGGTGGAGTTTGCATGTTCTCTCTGTGAATGCGTGAGTTTTCTCCAGGTATTCCAGTTTCCTCCCATAGACCAAAAACATGCATGTTAGGCTGATTGGCAACTCTAAATTGTCTCTAGGTGTGAGTGAGAGAGTGAATGATTGTTGTCTCTGTGATGGACTGGAGACCTGTCCAGGGTGTACCCCGCGTCTCGCACAGTGATAACTGGACATGGGCACTAGTGACCCCGCAACCCGAAAAGGAAGAAGTGGATAAAGATCATGGATGCATGGATGAAGGCCAGTAGTTAAATGTACATGTACAGTATTTATTTATTGTTCTCTGTCACTGTGCAAAAAAGGGGAATTGGAATAACTTTCCACCCGTCATTCCATTTGTAAGCATGATAACTTGAAAAATAAGTGAGGTGCTCACTTCAGTTTTGGTGTGTGGCTGCATGTAGGTGTAAAAAATGTTCCTATCAAAGTTGGGTTGCCACGTCAAAATCAAAGATGGCTGCCACCGTGTGTGTGTGTGTGTGTGTGTTTGTGTATGTATGTAAACTGGCCACCTCCGATCATTTGAGGAAACTGCTTTTAATTTTTTTTATTGCTTAAAAGTATAGTTTCTTCAAATGATTGGGGTGGTCGAAGA
Source organism: Garcialebias charrua (assembly GCA_038048925.1). Lineage (NCBI taxonomy): Eukaryota > Metazoa > Chordata > Actinopteri > Cyprinodontiformes > Rivulidae > Garcialebias > Garcialebias charrua. The sequence goes on along the minus strand of JBBPBX010063641.1, from coordinate 15,207 downwards.
CGACACTATAGACTGAGACACCACTGGCCACCCCCTGACTGCACCATTGTGCCTGGTGGTGGATACAATTTCTCCCTCCACTCCCCAGGATTTGTCACTCAAATAAATACCTCTGTTCTTCTACACAGTGTTACTCCTACACACTTGAATCTCTTGTACCAAAAAAACATTAAGGTTTACTTGCATTCCCTGTTCAGCTCCAGTCTAGAAAAACACTTGCCTCCCAAACTACAAACATTCACTATTCATATTCCTCAGCAACTGGTGACATTGGTGTATCACTTATTAAATTTGTCAGACATGCAACAGGAGTTTTAGAAACACGGCAGTTGAAACGTAATCAGATATCTACCAGTAATTTGCAAAAATCTAATTATAGTCTGTAGTCTGGGGAACATGAGTGATTCTTTTGTCCCTGAAGAACCAAGTCTGTCTTTTTAGGACAGGACCAAAATACCTCCGAAAAGGGGACAAATCTGGGCAGCTGTTCAGTCGGTTCACAAAAAAAAAAAGTAACTTCAGTCAGTTTTACAAGTTTTCCTAAAAAGTAAACCTGCAGGTAGCTGAGCTATACCATCATAACATTGCATTTGCATAGATTTTATAGCTTAGCAATGCTTATTAAGATGTAGAATGACTTTAGGAACAGCTTTTTACCTTAACTTATTAATTAAGCACTATATTTATGGGCATTTTGAAATGTTACACAAAAGCCTAGGTAATCTTGGATGAGAATCTTGATTTTTATTAGCTTGGTTTAATTTTGTTTGAATGCATCAAACTATTTTGTTGGAGTCCTGATTTTGTATACTGCACAGGTAAAAACTCAGTTGTCAAAACAAGTTGCAGTTTCATGGAGAACCCAGCAGAGGGGGACAGCAGAGAGGCACCACAACTGAACACATTTCTACAAACGCACAGAAAGAAAAATAACACAAACTGCTGGGGTTGCGCATTTCATTTAAATTGGCATTTACAAATTAAGTCCAACTCATTTATAATTATAACTTTCATGCACTCAGTTTTGTCAGATAAGAAAAATGTCAGATGTTGCCTTCATTTTACCTAGCTTACATGTTGTAGTGCACATGTGCTTTGAGTCTGGAAGGTTACACTTTGCTCCAACACACAATGTGATTGTATGTTACTGACACAGTGTGTGTGTGTGTTTGTGTGTGTGTGTGCGTGCTTGAACTCCACTGTGAATGCCTGTGGTACCCTTTCAGTTCAACATGTGTGGACTTGATGTGCACATTCTTGAGCAACTATTTCCCGAAGGCTCAACTTCTGCCCACATTTTTCAACCCCCAATATCCAGGTCTTCTGGATTCTGCAACGTGCAGCTTGCTCAGAACCATCTCTGCTCAGCTTTTTACTCATCTTTATTTCTTTTCTTATTTCTGCCATCTGTACGTCTGTGTTGGGTCATTTTACTTGTTGTTGGTACCACTTAGTACACTTTAGTCTCTTCTTTCTACTTTGCATTGATAACCGCTTATCTACTCTTGGGAATGTGCGTGTGTAGCTCAACGTGCTTCACATCTATGCATATTTTTTTAAGCAACACCTTGTTTTGCACTCGTACAGTTATCTGCACAAAGAAGCATGTGGAAAGCAAGACTTTCAAATAGATTTGATGTCTTTAAGTTTCCATTTTTTGTTAATTTAGTGGCAGTCTTAGACATATTATTAAATATATTTTTCACTCTGACGCCACGTTTTTAATGTGTAACATAAAGAATAAAATAAACATTCTGCTTGGTATACTGTAATGTCATTGTTTAATTCTCACATTGCTCACAGTTTGGGAATGTAAGAAATCAGTTGTTTTCAGATAAGACCGATTCTTATTTACGGTACCCCAGATATTTACAGACACTGTTGGATCAAACCTTTCATTTTCCCATAAGGCTTCAGAAGGGGTTATCTTCAGTATTTATTTATTTATTTTTTAAGAATGAATATACAGGAGCTTAGTAATGCATTGATTGCATTTTTCCTCTCTCTGATAGTGTTTACTCCTCCAGCTTTCTTTATCTTTCCTCTTCCCCATCTGGGGTCGTTTACTGTGCTTAACTACCGTACTAATAACACACTTACTCTTTAATTTTCATTATTTTTCCAGTGTGCTTATTGCCAAAGCTTGCTTTTGATGTTGTAATTAATAATGTTCATTGTGTTCATTTATTACGACAATAAATGGTTGGTGCTAAATCTAATTAACTCCACTTCTAAATATGTAAAAACGCACACAGACCTTCTGTCACATCTGTCTTTCCACGTGAAGCGTGTTTGATATATCCCTCTGGGATACCAAATGTGCAATACTGTGATTTACGGAGTTTTCTCTGCATGCGTCCACAACATAGCTTCTGTTCTTCTGAAGGAAGCCTGTCCTCTTCACTTCTCATTAGTCCAGTCCTCCTCCATAAACACCATGTCACAAAGAGCCTGCAGCGTTTGGATCTCTAATGAGACCCATCCAGCTGCTGCCAGTTTATCAGAACAAACACAGATCTGAAAAGAGCAAGACTTTTACCCCGTCTCATGACCGGTTCAAAAGGCCATCCTCTTACATGACCTTAGCCCTCGCCGTGTTTACTGTCCTCTGGATTCTTTGGCATCTATTAATCAATGACTTTGCTTAACAGTTTCTCATTTAAAAAATAAATCTTTAATGGTTTTTTGGGGGGGGCTGGGACAGTTTTGAAAATAAAAAGCTTTGATTTAGTTCAAATGTTTTCAAAATTTCTAGTTGTATACTTTTTTTGGGGGTGTTGAAGCGTTACGGTACTTCCACCCACACCTAACTGTGCAAACAGATACACACAAGTTTCTGCTTTCATTTCTCACCAGGCAGGAAAGTACTTGTGTTTCTACTTTCTCAATAACTTCCTTCCTGTCTTAACGCCTTTTCATGAGACCTCTCAGCCAACAGAAACGGGGAGTTAAAACGATGTCTACAGTTAACTACCCGGTGATAACATTGTGCAAACGGAGTGGGGATTTTGTGTTGCACTCTTTTGGCAGACCGCACCCTGGTTACTGGAATTAAGCTGGGGATGGATAATCACTTTAAGGTACCGGTACACTGTACGGTATATAAAACTGGAATGGTTTAGTCCATCTCTGCAGCTCCTCCCCCCTCCAGTTCATCTGTGATGTTCTTCCTTTATGCTCCTCCCTCAAACACACCTTATGCAAATGCAACAATCTCCAGACTGCACAGAAGGCTTTGTTTACACAGCTATCCGACTGTGGCGGGTTAACTCACTCCGCAGGGCTGTGCTTCAACTATTGCATGCTCAGAATTTGGAGGGAAAGAATACTCAAGGCTGTTTTGACAAAAAAAAAAAGCTCAAGGAAGTGCTGCTGAAGATTTTTTACATTGCTCTGTGGTCATAAGTGTGTTGAAATGAACCAAAAAGAAGAACATTTTGTTCCTCGGTTTTGTTTGAAATGATTCTTTGACTACAAAAAGGGAAACCTCTCCACCTTTGCCACTTGAACTAGATTGGACGTACTGTAAATGAAGAGAAGAGCATTTTCAAGTTTTTGTGCCTTACACTGAAGAGCGGCAGGAAATTTAAACTCAAAGGATAAAGCCAGGATTTGTGGATCTACAAAACTTTACTTTTTGAAGACTCCTCAAAGGATTAATTTTATTCCCGTTCAGTCGGCTGTGCTATGTAGAAAAACTTGCCTCGTACCTGCGAGTAATATTTAGTTGTGGTCTAGAAAAACTATGATGGAGTGGGACCACAGCGAGCGCGAGCCCTGCTTGTCCCCAGCAGCGTTTGTTAACCAGGTACAATACTCCAATATCTTGGAAGGACGGTTTAAACAGCTGCAAGGTAAGAAACATTTGAGACGTTTATGGTTAATAATGAGTTTCCATTGTAAGTGAAAACTCAGTGGATGCTTTTCCACTAGATTAGTAAATGTCAGCACTAAATTTAAACATGAGTCACGTTTTAAAGTCTTTCATAATAAATATATACTTAAAGACTAGTTTTTGAGTGAATAGTACCTTTTGGTGGAGCAGAAAGTTCAGTTTCAGTGTTTTGTTTGTTTTCCTGCAGGTGCTTCTGATTGAATCCTGAGATTGTTAGGTTTTTATTTATTTTTCTCGCATGAATGAATAACTGTGGGAACTGAGAAAACGTTTCTCACACTTGTGAACGTTTCAAAGGCGAGTGTGGGGATGAAATTTCATTTTGTTTGTTTTCCTGCAGGTGCTTCTGATTGAATCCTGAGATTGTTAGGTTTTTATTTATTTTTCTCGCATGAATGAATAACTGTGGGAACTGAGAAAACGTTTCTCACACTTGTGAACGTTTCAAAGGCGAGTGTGGGGATGAAATGAAGATATTCATAAAATGCACGCAGCAGGTTTCAGCTTGGATCTAAAGCAGCCGAGCAGGCAGTCTGGCACTTGATCACTTGGCCACCTGTCTTCTTATCTTATTACAATACACTGCTCTGTCTTTGGCAAAAGCTTGAGAAGACTTTGCGGTTCTGTACACAGGAAAAATATATAAATCAAGAGACTCGAAAGAATGGCGTAATGGGAAAAATACTTGGGCTAAAAGTTAAAGAATTTATCTTTGAGGCCTGAACATCAACATGTTTTTTTTTTTTACAACATGTAAAAAAACCCAAAGGTTTTCCTTTCTGGTGTCACTTGTCAATGTTTTGTTGAGTAAATGTTTTTGTTTAACTTGTGTCTCGCATGTCTGTTCCTTTGACCTGCAGATTGTAGTTTCAGGCCACAAAGCAGCAGGTATTTCTGGTGGCTATGTGCGCCTCAGGTTCATGAAAACAATGGTGTATGAAACGTACACGTCAGTCAGTAATGTGTGTAAAGATTAGCTTTCTACTTGCTTCTGGCCCTGATTGCCAGCTGAGGTAGAGAACCATCTTTGAGTTTATATGAGGGTCAGAACAATTCTTTCTGCATTTTTTGAATGCTTTTAGTGGATAAACCATTTCCCAAATGAAGCAATGACTTTTACAAAACTGGTATGTTGATGGTATGTTTTGTCTGGAAGGTGATGTATGAGTTAAAAATGTTTTCTACACCGATTGCACCGCTGGTTTTGATCAGATTACCAGTAGATATGCAGAGATGGTATCGTTTATCTCAAAGATTATACAAGTTTTGCAACATTTTCAGCATCAGCCAACCGTACTCGCATGCAAGGAAAAGTTCATTCCTTCATCTCATTTATAACCATTTATGACTAAAACCTGAAGCTCTGAATAGTTTTCACACTAAGATCAGTCACCAAATTAAAGCTGACATGCTTAAAAGTTCTTACAGTTAAAACGTTGTAAAAGAAGTGAGATCAGAATAAATGCTGTTGCAGAAAGGGTTCATCTCGCCGTGCTCCATGGAAATGTTCAGAATTTGGTTTACTGTAAAATAAGAACACATACTCAGACGCACAAACACATTTTTGTAACACCCACTTGTCTTTCCAGTTTGACTGCCCTGTGGCTCATTCTTTGCGTCACACCCTCCTTGTGTTAAAACTTGGAAGGCTAAGCAGAGGATGTGCACTCGGTTTACAAATTCGCATTTATAAAAGCATCCAAAAGATGCTTATGCATAAAAATACGCAATTTTCTTTGGTCCAAAAAAATGTGCATTTAATTAAAAGTGTAACAAATAGAGCTTATTTCAGTTTCAAATGAACAGTTTAGCATTTCTTGAAGGAATGTTTATCGCTCGCCACCTTTTATGTCTAAGTTAGAAATTATCATCTTATGTTGAAGTGACCGTTGTAGCCATTTATGTCAAAATTTGAAGTCAACATAATTCACAACCTCAAACTATAACACAACATCTTGTGAATCTTACATTACAGTATTTGTTAGCACTTACGTGTGGTGCATCACTCTCAAACTGCCTCACCAAACTTTAGCTCGATATTTGTAAAATTAGCTTAGGTATAGCCATTTTCATGTATTGTAAGTCCAGTTGGTTGTCGTGGCCATCTTGAATTGGGTTGACTTCAAAATCTAATCAGATGTACATGCATTGCTTATTTTCTGAATGCGTCGTTAGATTGCACCCATTGGTTCATGAGATATTTCTGAACAAATGCACAGTTGATTCCAATAGATCTATCACAGTCAGGTAGCACTCTGAGTATAAGTTGTGTGATCACTCTCAGCTACTACGACACTAATTATTTGCTAATATATGTACAATTGACCATTATAGCTACCGGTATTTGATTTTTGCTCAAAGCTGCACCCATCTTTAGTTGGGTTAACTGAAAGTTAATCAGATGTAAATGTCAACTCAGTGATTACTTAAACCCAAAGTTTTATCAAAATCTGTTTAATGATGTATGATACATTTAGCTAACAAACAAATGAACACACAGACACAGGGGAAAACGTTACTGTTCTACCTTTTCTTTTGCCAGTGAGTATACTAAAATAAAGCTCAAGAATAATTTTTCAGGCTTCAAATCAATTTAAATTAAAAGCACTGAACAAATTTAAAATTTTAACACCTACTGTACTTAGGAAATATCAAACCATGTTACGTACTAGATTATTATGACAAAAGGATGTGACTAAATGGAATCAGAAACTGTGGATTCAAATCCTTCTGTCACTCGTTCCAGTTGATGCCTAAACAACAACAACAAGATGATGCTTTAAACACCTTCATGCTTTATAATTGTTTTTTTATTGTGTATTACTGCAGCTAATGCAATACATTATACAGTAGTTTCATGCGAAAGTTCACTTTATCTTACTAGAAATTTATTTGTAGATGTCTGTATCTAAATAGCTACTACTCTGATTGTTTCAGACCAAAAACATGCATGTTAGGTTCGCAGGGGACTAAATGTTTCCTAGGTTTGAGTTAGAGCAGGAACGATTGTCTCATTTGTCTCCGTGCCCCTTTGATGGACTTGATACCTGTCCAAGTTGTCCCTCGTCTCTCGCATAGTGATTGATGGAGATAGACACCAGCTCCCCATGACCCAGAAAGGAACAAGCGAGTAAAGATGATTGATGGATGGAATGTTGCACATTAAGAGTTAAATGTCGATTTTAGGGTGTTACTCCAAAGGGTCACTGTCCTCTCTACAATTCAGTTTTTGTGGACTTTAGCTGGATTGTCACTCAGCAAACATGAGCAGTTTGGTTTTATTCAAGCACAACGGACAGAAAAGTTTTTTAAATACCCTCAAAGTCTTTCAGTTTTTGTTCAAAATCGACTTTGTATTGTCTAGTTATTCATTATCAGTACAGTATACCATTTCCCTCCTTAGTTATTTCCCAATTTTTCTGAGGATTAATTCAAAAATAAATTTTCCTGGCTGTAATGAGATCATTGTTGGATTTTGATCAAGTTTCAAGTCTAGCAGCACTTCATGAATCGAATGTTGTAATGTTATCTATTTAAAACTTTTACTGAAAGCTGTGACTCCATGGGCCTCGAGCTGTAACTCTGAGTCATATTACTTTTGTGAGAACACACACACACTAACACAATGCCTTTTTGTTTGTTCAGGTTTCCTAACATAGATTTCTCCGTGCTTAGTCGGTTAACGTAAAATTTGTCGTTTTAACACATTTGTGGTCCCACTGAAGTTTCCCACTCTTCTGTTGTGCAGATTAGTTGTTGTGAGGTTCTTGTTGTGGTCTCATTTCTCAAGGGATTGGCCTTGGCCGGGTCCCCTCCTCCCACAGCTTCTCTGTTATCACCTGCAGCTGCAGATGGCACAGAAAAAATGTAATTGAAGGGCACGCTTACTGCCATTAGAAAATGGGGAAAACAGTGCTGTACAAAAAGCTTCTTTCACTTGCCCTGACAATTCTAATATAAACCTGTAAAAGTTGGGCAAAAGCTGATGAGCACTTTTAAAAGTGTAAGCTTAAGTCTTGCTACATGTGTCAAGGCAGCAGTTTTACCACAACCCTACTTTCAAAGTCGTAACCGAAGAACGTGCACTTCCACTTTTATAGAGGGAGGGCAACAAACAAAACATGAACATCTGCAAGTGCCATTTTATTTACTTTGTTTTGCACATGCATAAACAGATTTAGTTTAAATGTGACAATAATAATAATAATAATGAATTCAATTTATAACGCACTTTTCATTAATGAAAATCTCAAAGTGCTACAAAGTGCAACAGAATTAAATGTCAATAAAACAAGTAATAAAACAAGTAAAATCAATAACAGTATCAACTAAGATCAAAAGTAGAATCATGAGGAGGTAGAGTATGCTCGGTTGAAAAGAAAGGTCTTCAAGCCGCTCTTAAAGTCAACCACAGACTGTGGGGCTCTCAGACAGTCAGGAAGAGAGTTCCACAGGCGGGGGGCAGCCACACTGAAAGCCCGGTCTCCCATGGTCCTTAATTTGGTTCTCGGAATGTGAAGGAGATTACTGTTCTGTGACCGCAGCGACCGGGTGGATGAGTAATGAGAGCAGTTTTGTACTGAATTCTGTAGGCGACAGGAAGCCAATGAAGGTTATGGAGAATGGGCGTAATATGTTCAAATTTACGAACTCTCAACAAGATCCTTGCTGCACTGTTTTGAATATATTGAAGTTCTGAAGGTTTTTGCCAGGGATTCCAATAAACAGGGAGTTGCAGTAGTCGAGCCTGGAGGAGACAAAAGCATGGACGAGCTTCTCAGCATCGGAAAAAGTTAGGGATGGGCGAAGTCTGGAGATGTTTCGAAGATGGAAGAAGCAAGTTTTAAACAGAATGCTTAATGTGATTTTCAAATGTAAGATTGGAGTCCATTTTTATTCCAAGATTAGTAACAGAGGTGGAGAGGGGGATGTCTTGTCCAGAAAAGGAAAGTGTTGTTATAGGAGATGTTTGTACCTGGTGAGGGGTGCCAATCAGTATGGCCTCAGTCTTGGAGCAGTTTAATTGAAGAAAGTTCTGATTCATCCATGCCCTAATTGCCTCCAGGCAGGCAGAGAGGGCAGTGAGTGAAGATGGAGATGACAAGGTGGAAGATGAGGATGCTCCAGTCCTGATGTAAAGCTGTGTATCGTCGGCATAACAGTGAAAAGAAATGTTGAACTGATTAATAATTTGACCTAAAGGCAGCATGTAAAGGGAAAACAGCAGGGGCCCCAGAACCGACCCCTGAGGGACACCACAGGAGACACAGACTGTCTGGGACGTGGCGTTGCCAAGACTAACACATTCCAGCCTATTGGAGAGGAAAGATTTGAACCAGTCCAGGACGGTGTCGCAGAGACCGACCTCCACATGAAGACGGTGGAGGAGGATACTATGGTCCACAGTGTCGAAGGCTGCAGTGAGGTCAAGGAGGACAAGGATGGAGGGAGAGCCAGTGTCAGCAGCCAAGAGGACATCATTGGTAACCCTCAGCAATGCAGTCTCTGTACTGTGAGCTGCCCTGAATCCAGACTGGAACTTCTCATACAGGGAGTGTTGTTGTAGGTGGTCCTGCAGCTGAGCAGCAACAGCTTTTTCCAGCACTTTAGACAGAAAAGGGAGGTGTGAAATTGGGCGGTAATTAGAAAAAATGTCGGGATCCAAATTAGATTTTTTCAGAAGAGGCCTAATGATGGCAGTTTTTAGAGGCAGTGGAACATGACCAGATTGTAGAGACTGATTTATTATTTGAGTGATTAGTGGGCCTATTGCAGAGTGATTGGTTTTTATGAGAGACGAGGGGAAAGGATCCAGGGCGCAGGATGAAGGCTTCATTTTCTTGATGATGGCCTCCACCTCACTTGTGACAGTGACAGTGAAAAATGCACTTATCATTTACACAAATGGCTGTGTGTCCATGCACAATAATATGAGACTATATTTAAATGGTAAATGGAGCTTATTTATATAGCGCTTTCCAGCCCCCTATGAGGGGCCCCAAAGCACGTTACAATACCAACCATCCACCCATTCATACACCGGTAGCGGCAGACTGCCATGCAAGGCGCCATCCAGTCCTACCGGGAGCAACTCGGGGTTAAGTGTCTTGCCCAGAGACACAACGACACATGGTGTGGGAAACCGGGATTCGAAACTCCAACCTTCCGATCGGGGGACGGCTGCCATTACCACTAAGCCACAGCCGCCCCTTTAATTTAACAGCAAATTATTCAGTTTCATAACTTAAAATATATTTTAGCATACAAAAGTAAGATGGTTTTAAGCTTGAAGGACCTTTTAACCTTTGTGTATTTTCATCCAAGTTTCTAAAACGATCTTCAAACTTTTTCGAGGAATTTTTTATCTTGTTTGTTTATTTGTATTGCTGGTTCCTCCCATAATTATATTCACCAGTAACATCACAAAAAAAGAGAAACCACTAACCACAGTTTCTGCTTTTTTTTATCTTTACATGACATTAATTTATGTCCTTCCTTTACTAGTACATACTGTATCTTCTCTGGTCCACTTTTCAACTCTACTGGGTAAAATCTGCTCCATAAATTTGAATTTAGGACAGTATGTAAGGAGGAGGAACAGTGTGGTTTTTGTCCCGGTCGTGGAACATTGGACCAGCTCTACACCCTCAGCAGGGTTCTGGAGGGTGCGTGGGAGTTTGCCCAACCAATTTACATGTGCTTTATGGACTTGGAGAAGGCATTTGACCGCATCCCTCGGTGGGTTCTGTGGGGGTACTCCGGGAGTATGGGGTACCAGGCCCTTTGATACAGGCTGTTAGGTCCCTGTACGACAGGTGTCAGAGCTTGGTCTGCATTGCCGGCAGTAAGTCAGGCTCGTTTCAGTGAGAGTTGGACTCCGCCAAGGTTGCCCTTTGTCACCGATTCTGTTCATAACTTTTATGGACAGAATTTCTAGGCGCAGCCAAGGTGTTGAGAGGATCCATTTTGGTGGCCTTAGAATCGCTTCTCTGTTTTTTGCAGATGATGTGGTCCTATTGGCTTCATCAGATCGTGATTTACAACTTTCACTGGAGCGGTTTGCAGCCGAGTGTGATGCGGCCGGGATGAGGATCAGTTCCTCCAAGTCCGAGGCCATGGTCTTGAGCCGGAAAAGGGTAGCATGCCCTCTCCGGGTCGGGGAGGAGGTCCTGCCCCAAGTGGAGGAGTTTAAGTATCTCGGGGTCTTGTTCACGAATGAGGGAAAACTGGAGCGTGAGATCGATAGGCGGATAGGTGCAGCATCCGCAGTGAAGCGGGCGCTGTACCGGTCTGTCGTGGTGAAGAGAGAGCTGAGTCAAAAGGCAAAGCTCTCAATTTACCGATCGATCTACGTTCCCACCCTCATCTATGGTCATGAGCTTTGGGTTGTGACCGAAAGAACGAGATCTCGGATACAAGCGGCTGAAATGAGTTTTCTCCGCAGGGTGTCTGGACTCTCCCTTAGAGATAGGGTGAGAAGCTCAGTCATCCGGGAGGGACTCGGAGTAGAGCCGCTGCTTCTCCACATCGAGAGGAGCCAGTTGAGGTGGCTCGGGCATCTGGTTAGGATGCCTCCTGGACGCCTCCCTGGTGAGGTGTTCCGGGCATGTCCCACCGGGAGGAGACCCAGAGGAAGACCCAGGACACGCTGGAGGGACTATGTTTCTCGGCTGGCCTGGGAACGCCTTGGGATTCCCCCAGAGGAGCTGCTCCAAGTGGCTGGGGAGAGGGAAGTCTGGACCTCCTTACTTAGGCTGCTACCCCCGTGACCTGACCCCGGATAAGCGGAAGACAATGGCTGGATGGATGGATGGACAGTATGTAAGCCCAAATAAAAATCTTGTTTCTGAACCATAGATATTTGCATGTATATTTTATGCTGTATAATGTCGGTATCGAAACTTGCTGTGTCATTAGTGTATGAATTTAGTACTCTTATGTTGCCACCAGAGCAGTAAATTAGATTTATCTACTAATACATGAGATGGGTTCAAAGTAAGCCTATCTATCACGATAAATTTTGCTGGGCGATTGTCTCAGAAATTATTGCAATAAATGATATTGTTTGAATCTAAAAAAGCTAAGTCTGGTCCTCTGGACATTCAAAAAACAAAACGAAGCAAAAATAACTGTAGAAACGTTTCGTCTTTCGTCCGAAAGACTTCCTCAGTCGGAAAGTTATATTGTTTGAAGTTTGAAATTTGACAATAATTAGTAATTGTCAAATTTAAGAAGAAATGGTAAATTTTATTTTGAATTTAGTACTTTTCTTTGACCACCAGATGGCAGTATAAGGCGGTTTGAACAGAAGAATGGATAGTGAGGGAGCAAGCAGCATGTCTCTTGGAAGAAAAATGGGAGGGAGGTCCCTTGACATGGGCTGTCTCTTTTTGGTTCTCAAAAAGATGAACGCTCAGTGTAGTTTAAGCTCTTTAGCATAGCATTTTTCACACAAAGCTTTTAATTAAAAAAATCAGTAAACAAGTTTCTCAGCTTCATTTTGCAGAGAAAAACAACTTTTTGCACGAAGGCATGGGTTTCAACCATGAATTTTGTAGCTTTGACAAGACTGAGTTTTTTCCCCCCGAGGTCGGCCTGTTAGCTTAGCTCGTAGCTTAGCTTCTCAGCTTAGCTGCGTTTAACAATCCAAAAAATGTGATTAGGACAGTTAAAACAGATTTTAAAGAGAAAAGAGAAAGGGAGGGGTCAGTGAAGAGTATTGGAGTTGAGCTTTTTGTCATCCAGTGTCTTCAGTAGAAAGAGAGAGACACGAAGAAACGATAAATGAAAATAAGGTTGATAATTTGCATTTATCATGCGATTAATTGATGTACAGTATTGTTTATCGCGACAGGCCTAGTTCAAAGCAATATTAAATAGATCACCGTAGTAGCTAATATCATTGTGATAGTTTTTTGTAAAACATGCAAAAAAAAATGTTTCCCTTCCTTCCTACCTACCTACCTGCTCCCTCATTCCTTCCTTTTACCGGTACTCACCCACTGACCAACCGACCGGGGTTACTGCTGCCCATGACCAGCAGTCACTGTGCAATAAATGAGATGCACCCTGGACAGGTCGCAAACTCTTCCAACAAATGTTATTGTCCACAAAGTTGCTTAAAGTTGCTTCTTTTGCTCAACTTCATGTTGAGCATGGTATCGAGTTGTGAGAACATATTTAGCACACCAGTGGCTGTGGTATGTGCTGTTTTTGCTGCTTGGTCTGAGTTGGGCCTCTGGTGTGTTAGCCTGCTGATACGACACCCTGCTCATGTGTCACTCCATTGTGGTAATACTGCAGACAATCTTGTTTTACTTTGACATGGGTGCAGCATTTTTTTTAAACGATCATGTAGGAAAATATTAAGTAAAACGTTTACATTTAGAACTGGATCATTGTCTGGTTTTAAAGTTCTTTTTGGTTGATCCAGGGCTCCCCACTTATTTAATTTTATTTTTCACTTGGTTTTTGGTTTTGCATGAAACCCCTAGTATAACTCTGTGCTGATGCCATAGTAAACAATTAGTGAAATAATTTAACTTTGTTATTGCACTTGACTGTTTCTTTAGTATGATCAGAGTTGAAAATGAGGGAAAAGTCTACTTCAAGTGAGCATTCTCTATCTAGCTCTGATGATCTTACCTAGAAAATACTGTATCAGAAAGTTCAATAAAGCTGACAAACTGATGGAGGTAGTTTGTTCACTCTTTTGAAGAAGCGGAAGACGAGAAGAAGGGGAAGACTAGAAGAAGGGGAAGATGAGAAGAAAAACGCAATGTACGGTTAAGGTGTAACACAGGATGTCAGAAGTTTAAAGTCATGGTCGTTTCAGCTGAACTTGAAAGCAAACCAGGTTTGACAAAGTATAGCAAATGGTGAAGTCTGACATGAAACAAGATGAAGTTAATAACACTCAATGACTACTGGTCTGTACTGAGCCCAGAATGTTTGCCTAAAGCCTCTGATACCTTTATGTTTAACTTTGCATATGTTTGAATTAGGAATATCATTTCAGGACATCATGGGTTTGACAATAACATCATGGGTTTGACAATAATAAAAAAAAAAGATATTGAAAAATTAGTTGTGACGATATTGTTGTCTAATTAGCAGGGGTCACTTACCTTTTTGAAACTGAGAGCTACTTCGTGGGTACAAAGTCATACAAAGGGCACCAGTTTGATAAACTCTTTGGAAATAACAAAGCGTAAATTGAATTTTTTTTATAATAAACATATTTTAAGAACATATTTTAAGATAAACATTTTAAAATGTATATAAATACAAAAAAAGAATAACAACTGAATAAAATGAAAATTTAAATGCAGCTTAGTAGTGAGTTGTGCTATTTTTAGAACTGGTCAGAGGGCACCCCAAATGGTCCTTGGGGGCACCCGGGTGCCCGCGGGCACCATGTTGGTGACCTCTGAATTAGAGTGAGTCACTTGTCTGCTGTGCTTAAAGAATCGGATAACATAATGGAGACAGTATGTCAAGTTCACTAAGCATTCAACAAGGTAAACTGGTGATGGTATAAAAACGTACATATTTTTCTTTTGCTAATTATTTTTAATTACTTCTGCATTTCCTACTGAGGGTGGGACCACTAGGCTTTTGTTGCCCCTTGCTGTTCTGTTTGTAGGTTAAAAGGCGGTTCTTATAGAACTAGGCTGTCTCCATGTGATGATTATAACCAAACAATGAAGACATAACATCACCTTTTTTCCACAAAGTTAAGGCATGACCTCTGTGTTAAAAAAGGACTTTGTGTCTGTGATCAACAAGCAGGATTTAATCAGTGACGGGGCCAGTGATGGTGGTGATGGAATCAGGTCTTGGAACACTATTGTGTATACAGCAGCACACGCCAGAGTTTTCTGTTTGAGAGATGTTGATTGTGATGAAAAATTAGTTCTTCTCAAAGTCTTCATCAGATAACAATAATCAATTATCTTTAACATTGTTTAATGTCAATCAAGCAATTGATTTTGTCTATTTAGTCCTAGATTGCATCAAGTGTATCGGTATATAAAGGTCTGATATTTCTTAGCATTTTACAACATGAAGAGTTTAGTGAGTGGGCAGGATGACGTGTCAGCCTGCTGTGATTTCTACCTGCATATACAAATTTATACGTATGAATTGCATCTAATTAACAGAACAGTCTTTATTTTATTTTTTATTTTTTTTAGGGCAGCTTCCAAATGAACTACTAATTTTGATTCTTCTTTATGCTTCCTTCGAGCAGCTGTTGATACACTATTATTTAACATTATTAGTGTTTAGCATATATCTTAGATCTTTTAGTG
>JBBPBX010063640.1:6184-20471 GCA_038048925.1 Garcialebias charrua | reverse complement strand
CACCCCCCCCCCAACTGAACATAGAGGATCTGTGGTGGAAGTGATCTCCAGCTATAAGTACTTGCGTGTGCACCTGAATGATAACCTCAGCTGGGCAACACCACCAGCCTGATCAAGAAAGCTCATCAGAGACTCTACTTCCTCAGGCGGCTGAGACGAGCTGGTCTGGGAAGCTCAGTCCTCACCTCCTTCTACAGGTGTGCAGTGGAGAGCATCCTGTGCTCCAGCATCAACGTGTGGCATGGAGGCTGCACAGCTGCAGACAGAAAAGCTCTACAGAGAGTGGTGAAGGCTGCACAGAAGTCTGTTGGAGTCAGTCTCTCTACCATCATACATCTACACCTCCAGATACAGGAAGAGGGCCAATTGCATCATGAATGACCCCACTCACCCAGCACGCACAGTTTTTGCCCCGCTCCTCTTAGGCAGGAGGTTGAGGAGCAATAAGTACAGAACCACTAGAGTGAGGAACAGCTTCTACCCTGGGGCTGTTAGACTCATGAATCTCTAACCAGGATGATCACTGTGAAAATTACTGTGAAAAAAATCACTGTAATGCCACTTAGTTGTTATGTACTGCTGATTATCCATGATGCTGATTTATTTCATGTTGCTGTGTTAATTCATCCTTATCTGCTCACATAGACTCATGTTTGTGCAGCTGTTTGGTGCATTGTTTTGTACTATTAGTGTTTGTGTATTCTTAGTTTAGTGTATTCTTAGTTTAGCGTATTTCTTAGTTCGTATCTTAGATCTTATTCCTGTTTTTCTTTACAATTTGTATTTTTGTTGGATGTAACTGGGACCCTGTGTACATAGTTTCGTTCCACCTCATGTACCACATGTGATGTGAATGACAATAAAGAACCTTGAATCCTTGAAAAAAAATGCTATGCACAAATTGTGTCTGCACAGCTTGCTGGTCACTTGATGCAAACACTCAGAATTCAGTGAAACTGCAAATTGTCTAATATTTGCAATTTTCTGGAAATTTCAAGCTGCCAATAGTTGCAGTTATGTAAACTATTACTTTTAATGGTCCACATGTATGTAACACCTTTATGAGCTCTTCAAAATGCTTTATAATATTTCACATTCACCCATTCACACACATCTAGTGCTCTCTGTAAACTATTTTTCACTCTATGTGCACTTTATGTTCTGGCTCATACACTGATAAGTATATTGGGGGCAGTGTCTTGCTCAAGGACATGTCTCTTCTATCACTGTGGTCATAAATCATAACCGATAACTAACAGGACCTCGTGGATTTTCATCCATTTTTTAAATACAGAAGCAAAAGAAAGGATATCTGCTGAATTTAACAGGACTCTAAAGCATCATGACCTCAGTTTTCAAACGCTGCTGAGCAGAATCTGAAACAGCTTTAATAGAAGAGAAGCACAGTCCGAACCGTCATCTTTCTGTGACAACTATCAAATTAAAAGTCTGCATTTAACAAACATGTTCACATTGAAGTGTCTGAGCGTGTGCAGGCCTTTGTACTCACAGTGAGCTGCGAAAGGTGACAAACTGCCGGGTCGGTGGGGTTCAGGGCATTAGCTCTTTCAAACGCGCCTCCGCCGTGACCACTCACCTTTGACCTCTGGCTGGCACGGCGCACCTGTTTGTCAACAGGCAAGTGGTGACTGACGGGAGTCCGGGACGAGCAGTCCTCCTCCGTGTCCGAGAAGCGTGCCTGAGAGGACACAGAACCAAAATCAGCAGCTCCTAATGTAAAGCGTTTGTGGAAAGAGGCGCAGGGCAGAGACATACCAGATTAGACATGAGGAACACTCACTGATTCGCTCTCGGACTGGGAGGAGTTGTGGTGCTTGCCGGGGCCTTTGCACTCCGAATGGCTGGTCAGGGTCGATCGGCGCGTGGACTGGAGGCTGCTGCGGCTGTAACGGTCTCTGCCAGTGATGCAGAGCAACATGCCGAGATATGGAACGTATCTGCTGATCGCTGACCTGAGAAACATGGAAAGAATTTTAAAAAATAACATTCAAATTGATGATAAAATCAGAGCAAATGAATCTACTAAATACTGAACAGGGAAACTTGAGGAATAGTTCAATAAAAGCCCTGAACTGAGTCTCATTTTAAGGTTATGCACAATATTATCTGCATGGTATCGGTATCGGCCGATATTGGCGTTAAAGTTAAATATCGGACATTGGCCATTCCATCAAAATAACTCACCAATATAAAAGACACTTTTGTATGCCAACCCAGTGATAAGGGTGCCTGCAGTGCAGCACAACGTGATGATGTCACACGAGCCTATCAGATTTGATCACTGCGGAGACGATGAAGTGAAAATGTCGGCGTGTGGAAGTTTAGCTTTTGTTGAGGATGTCGGATTACGAAGATTTTTGAACCTCGTTACATCTTCCCCAGTCTGAGATATTTTGCCGACGTAACCCGCTTCTCCGAATTACAAGCCATCATTTCCAACATCATTGAGAAGCTAATAGCCGGTAGCACTCGGGTGACAGACATTTGGACGTCGTGTTAGCCCTGTTAGCATGATTAGTCTTACGGCCCAATGGATAGAAAAACTTTGAACTTAAAAAGGCTGTTCTTCATGCACAGGACTGCAGAGGATCCCACACTGCAGCTAGGAACCTGAAACAAGCCTTCACAAGTGAGGCAGTATCACAGGTGACTAAGGCTAATAAATAATAAACACTTTTAATTTAATATTAGTTAAAGTGCTATGCATATGGCTGTTACTGAATATATGTCACCAGCTCTTAAAGCTGTTACACAATATTTGTAGCAAATAAGCCTGAATAAGAGGGCTATGGTCTGACAAAGAATAGAATAGAATATATCTTTATTGGCATATTTGCACCAAGGTACAAAGTTTTGCAATTGGCGCGCGCACCATCCGAAGAGGGGCGTACGCACGGAAGCCGCAGCAGTATAAAACCGTGCCACCAACAATCAGATATGGAAAAAGGAACATACAGTCGGGTAATCATTGGTATTCAAAAAAAGAATCTATCACATTTTGTCTTAGGACACTCTATGATAAAGTCGAAAAAACTACCAGCTTTAGCACGAATAAAGACAAGACATGTTGCATTTGATGGCAAGCAGGGAGATAGTCCGTGAGTAATCATTTCAGATAAGCACAGTCTGCAGATGGCTCAGCTCGGCTCCATCTGAATGCACACAGAGACCTCTGGGGGGAGGGGGGCAGCGAGTTCTCAACAGCTTTCGACTCCAGGAGAAGTTTGCAGTCAGCCTTCTTTTCAAGGTTGCTCAGAGTCCCGATTAGATTAGTCGCTTTATTTATTTTCAGGCCAGGCTACAGTGTACTTTTGACTGCAGCCTTGAAGTCCAGGTGCTGTTCAGGTCCAAATCGCCGAATCATGTGAGGTTCCGAGCTACAAATCCCCATCTGTGCCCTGATGGAGCCCGGATGGCTGTAAAGGGCGGCCGTGGTGTAGTGGTAATGGCAGTCGTCTCCCGATCGGAAAGTTGGCGGTTCGACTCCCGGGACCCGCACCATGTGTCGTTGTGTCCTTGGGCAAGACACTTAACCCTGAGTTGCTCCCGGTAGGACTGGAAAGCACCTTGCATGGTAGTCTGCCGCCACCGGTTTATGAATGTGTGTAGCATTCAATATATGTGTAGCACTTTGAGATTTTCAGTAATGAAAAGTGCGTTATAAATTGAATTAATTATTATTATTATTATTATTAAACGAGTCCCAAAACGCACCGCAGGTCCGCGGCTGTCCACCACTGCTCCCATCGTGCGGTTCAGCTCGTACAACAGCTGGGTCGTTGAGGTCATAGCCCGGATCAAAGAATCTTGTTGAGCAGGAAGTCTCGCCAGCGCGTTGATCGCTGCGGTAGCCTCCCTCAGCTTCCAGTAGCAGAAACCTCCGCCAATGCCAAAAAACAGAGCAACTGCCACCAATATTCCAATAATCCACAAATCTTCCACGTCTTCGACAGAAAGAACGGTCAGACACATTGGCTTCCACTCGCTCCACGAGTCCATAGTGTATCCCACCACATGCGTGTCGAGGGGGCAAGCCGGCTCTCCTGGTCCGGTGCGCTTCGTGGGAAAAATGTTATCGATAGAGGAAACAGCCCACGCAAATAAATCCATTTTCAAATTGGTTCGAGTGAGCGCTGAAGAGTTACAGACAAGACAAAAATGCAAAAGCAGGGAGGAGGAAAACTTTAGGGAGGAGAGGAGCAAAAAGAGATGCGACCTGCTTTGCCAAGTGCCGGAAGTGCCGGAAGAAGAAAGAAAAGTATATAAAATATTGGTATTGGTATTGATTATCGGTTTTTGGCCAAATAAGTTTTAACATATCAGCATATCACTTATCGGCCAAAAATCCAATATCGTGCATCTCTAGTTATGAGGGTGACTTTGTGACAAAAATCATCAAAAATTGAAATACCATATGACAGATAAGTGTGAAGAAATAGGAAACGAAGCAGAGCAAACATGCACTAATGTCTAGCAACAAAAATGGTTAAACAACTGCTGAACAAATATGCTTTTAAAAAAAATGAGTGTCTTCTATGAAAGAAAAAATAAAAGTCTTGTGGCGGCATCCAGAAAACCACCCAATTCAATAAAAATAATTAAATATATCGTATAATAATGGATATAGCTGTGGATAATCTCCATCTTTATTAACCACTTTTCAAATACCGGTAATAAATTATGCATCTGTGGCATGCATCTGTGGCTTAATTCAGTCTCCTTTTTTCAGACGCAAAACTGCAAAACAACCAAGTTAACGACCACAAAAGCAAACAAAAATATGAAACAATAAAAATAAAAAGCTTGCAAACAAACAGATGCAAAACAAAAAATAAAATAAAACCTCTAGGAGATCCGGGGGTGACTCGGAGATATGAAGGCAGACTACCCAAGAAATTGAGGGTTTGATGAAGTAAGAAGAGACAGTTGAGACTAATGATTACAGGGAGCAGGTGTTGAAAAGGCAGGATTGAAGGGCAGAAACCGAATGAGGAGAAATGAGCTGGTGGTGCAGGAGAAGAGCTCAGAAAATTAAGAAAATATCAAAAAGGAATCAACTCTAACTGTAAACAAACACAAAAACAAACAAAAAACACAAATCCTGACAACAGGTCTTATCAATTCAAGTTGATTTATTGCCATTACATCACATGGTACATGAGGTGGAATGAAACTGTGCACACAGGGTCCCAGTCACACCCAAAAATAGCAAAAATATACCTGTAAGTGTATCAAGAAACAGTATATAAGGATCTAAGATATACACTAAACACTGATGATGCAATACAATACAGCGTAACAACAGCAGCTCAAACATGAGTCTGGTGGGCAGTTCGGTATGAATGAATGAATACAGCGGCGTGAAATAATCAGCAGCATGAGATCAGCGGCGGTAACTTTTTTGTTAGTTATTTTTCTGGTTAGGGATTCATCCTGAGTCTAACAGCTTCAGCGTAGAAGCTGTTCCTCAGTCTAGAGGTTCTGCACTTAATGCTCCTCGACCTTCTGCCTGAGGAGAGCGAGGCAAAATGTGTGTGTGCTGGGTGAGTGAGGTCCTTCATGATGCAAGTGGCTCTCTTCCTGCATTTGGAGGTGTACAGTAGATGTCTGTGATGGTGGGGAGGCTTAATAATAAAGTACAGGTAGTCCCTGACTTACGAGCGAGTTCCGTTCCTACGACTGTCTCGTAACACGAAATCTCGTACATCGGAACACAAAACACGTGTTCTTGTAAGTCCGGATTTTCGGTCGTAAGTCGGAAAATTTATGCTAGCGCTACTACGAACACTCGTTTTTCATCACAAATGTTCATACTAGTTCATAAACATGCTCAGAAACTTGTTTCCAAACGGTTAGCTAACACACTTTCATCTAAAAACACATACAAGTGCTGTATTTTATGTTCGTTACAAATTTACTGCTCGTTCGCCAGCTCGTAAGTCCGGAACCTCGTAAGTAAGAGCGCTCGTAAGTCGGGGACTACCTGTATTAAGTTTTTCTTTGGATGAGTTTGAGATCAAGCGTAAACTGACCGACTGTAAAATGAGCGCTAATATTTGTAATCCTGTATTTTACATCTATTAGTTTAAATAGATGTTTTCTTTATGCGGGAGAACCAGTTTTTTTTTTTTTAAGTTATGCGCCTGCCTCGATCTTGCCTCTTTAGAATGAAGGACAGTGGGAATTTAACTAATGCAGACAGATTTTCTTTGTAATCCTCTGAAGAACAGGAGCTAAGGTTTGGCCTGCCAAGTTAAAAAATGCACATGAAAAGATGGGGTTGGATTTTAGTTGGATTTTAGTTGTTAAAGATAAATCGCCAAAAAGCTGTAGAAAAACTAAAAGTGTGGAACAATTCTAATTTTCTAATTTGAAACACAAATGACTGAAAAAATGCTAACTGCACAATCAAACTGAGAATTGGGTTAAAATAATGACTTTTAAGTCAAAGTCAAAGTCAACTTTATTGTCAAAACTGCAATATGTACAGGACATACACAGGATTGAAATTGCGTTTCTCTCAGTCCCTCGGTGCAACAGTAACCATTTAAACCCTAAAACACTGAAACATTTAATAAACATAAGCATAAAATGAAATAATAAAAGTGTAATACTGTCCTGAGTTTTTGCATAGTAGTTTTTGCATAGTAGTAGTATGAAAGTATGAAAAGTTACACCAACACTAAAACACTAAACATTTAATAAACATAAGCATAAAATGAAATAATAAAAAGTGTAATACTGTCCTGAGTCCTAATACTGACTGAATAAAATTGCTAACAATGCACCGTTATAACACAGTGCAACACTTTGCTCAGCTTGAAGCTGAAAATAAAACCGTAATAGTGTTCATATGAAGGTATGTTTTTCGGTATTTGTGTACTTTGTAATTGTAGATTTAAAAAACACAAAACAAGATGTCATTTTATTTAAGTGTCTTAAAAACAGTACAGACTGGTCAAGTCTGCAAGAAAAGGCTCAGATTGGGGGGTAAAATGACATTCGGAAATCTTGAGGTTTTAGTTGTTCTTTGCGGTCTAAATGTAGACGTCGATTTTAGTTTTACAAGAGGACAAAAAAAGACGAGTTGAATCCACTTTCAGCATAAAACACAACATCCTACCTGTATTTGGGGTGGGTTATGGCGTATATGATGGGGTTGTGGATGGCTGAGGCTTTGGCGATCACAGCAGGAACAGCGTTCATGTACGGAGTCAGCAGGTCAGCATACCTGTGAAAAACAAAACAGATCAGACACGTGATGACAGGAGGAAAAATGGGAGAAGGAAATGAGACGCCTTGGATGTGATCAGTCAGGATGGACTGAACGATATGAAGTTGGAGTCATGCTCTAATTTAAAGATCACACAAAGTGATATTTAAATAAAAAATACAGCAATCTTGTTACTCATCTATTAGTACTTAAAATTGCAGCTTATCGTTACTTGTTCATGAATATCTGCAAATATTTGCTTAATTTTCCCTTTTATGGCAAATTAAAGAGAACATTTTTTCTGTCTTGGCAGCAAAAAGCTCTATTCTGCTTGCAAATTATTAGTCTGAACTGTTCTGTGTAGCGCTTGTTGGCGTTTTAAGATTATGTCACTGAAAATATCTGCACCACTGATCTGAGAGCAGTGGGAGTGAATAAGATGAGATGGAGCCACAGAAAATCAGTAATCTGTTAAAAACTCTGTCTTAGTCACCGCATCTGACATGCAAATTGTCATAAAATAGTTTAAGATATTTTAGAACTGTAATGGTTTAGGAATTTAAAGTATCATAAATGGGAGAGGGGGAAAGTATTTTAGTACATGGTGTGACCTCTGTTGGGAAGCCAGAACAGCCAAATGTTTAACAACTCCTTTCTTTGTTCAGAACATCTTGAACTCTGGAATGTCGTTGGGTTTGATCACATGAACGTTTGCCCCACGTTTCTATCGATCCTTTATTCTTCCTGTTTAGAGTAGAACAACTTGAGCTGAGTCGGTTGTCTTGACCCACTTTTCTTAAATGACTTGAAATGTTATTTCAGAGCTCCGTGAATAATGACGAACCATCCCCATGGAGGTGCAGCAAATCAAGCTCAAACTAAATTACAGTTTTCACAGATGTCATTGTAAAAAGTAATGTTTTTCTCCTTTTCTATATCGTTTTTTTTTTGTCTTCAAAAGAAGATAATTTTTGTCCTGAAAACATTTTCATTTACAAGCAATGCAATCTTCAAGGAAACTGCAAACAAGAATTTTTTTTCTTGTTACCTTGCAGATTGACAGCACTTCGAAAAAGTTTTCTCAAACTCATATTACCTGCTAATGAAGCTTATATAAATTTCATACTCAAACGTACTGCCTATTTTTTTCCATTTCATTTGTTTAAAACATGAGTCTGCAACATTTACAATCAAAAGAGCCGTTTCTGTTCCTTCGTTCACTAAATATGTGTCCAGAGCTGAAAAACCAGCTACTGTGAGCTGGTGTCCCGTGGGCCACGTTAAGTTTGCTGGAGGGGGCTTTTCTGGCCAGTAAGGGTGACATTATAAAACTAAATATCTAATGATTTTTGAAATTCCATCCATCCATCCATTCTCTTCCGCTTATCCGGGGTCTGGTCGCAGGGGTAGTAGCCTAAGTAGGAAGGCCCAGACTTCCCTCTCCCCAGCCACTTGGGGGGAATCCCAAGGCGTTCCCAGGCCAGCCAAGAAACATAGTGTGTCCTGGGTCTTCCTCTGGGTCTCCTCCCGGTGGGACATGCCCGGAACACCTCACCAGGGAGGCGTCCAGGAGGCATCCTAACCAGATGCCCGAGCCACCTCAACTGGCTCCTCTCGATGTGGAGAAGCAGCGGCTCTACTCTGAGTCCCTCCCAGATGACCGAGCTTCTCACCCTAAGGGAGAGCCCAGACACCTTGCAGAGAAAACTCATTTCAGCCTTCTGTATCCGTGATCTCCTTCTTTCAACAACTCAAAGCTCATGACCATAGATGAGGGTAGGAACGTAGATCGACCGGTAAATTGAGAGCTTCGCCTTTTGACTCGGCTCTCTCTTCACCACAACAGACCAGTATACAGCACCCGCTTCACTGTCATTGCTGCACCTATCCGCCTGTTGATTTTGCGCTCCATTTTCCCCTAATTCGTGAACAAAACCCCAAGATACTTAAACTAGGGATGGGGCCGATCCGATCCAGTATCGGTATCAGTATCCGATACCAGCATTATTTAAGTATCGGGTATCGGATCAAACCTGCCGATACTTTTCCGATCCAGCTTCAAAGAGCACTTGTGTTCAATCACAATCTGTGACTGCCCTTTTTAACATTGTGTGAGATAAACCCAATGAAGACACTCTTAAGCCTTACAATAAGGGGGTTCCCTATTGTAAGGCTTAAGAGTGTCTTCATTGGGTTTATCTCACACAATGTTAAAATGAATAGTTTGGGTGCAAAAGTTTCATTATACAGAGTCAAATACCTGAACAGTATCGGATCGGGAAAGTATCGGTATCGGTCGATACTGAGTTAATAAGTATCGGTATCGGATCGGAAGTGAGAAATGTGGATCGGTGCATCCCTAACTTAAACTCCTCCACTTGGGGCAGGACCTCCTCCCCGACCCGCAGAGGGCACTCTACCCTTTTCCGGCTCAAGATCATGGCCTCGGATTTGGAGGAACTGTTACTGTTACTTTTGGTTAAAGCTTGAAAGAGCCACTGCAGAGGAACCAAAGAGCTGCATGTCTCATACCCCTGGTTTTAAATGATAAATATTTTAATTTATCTGTTTAAGTCTTTAAGACAGCGATAACAAGAGTTTAAACTAAGTGAAAATTATAAAAATGAAAATGGACTAATAGATAAACATGTTTTTGACTAGATAAATCTCAAGAAATCACGTTTTTTGGTGTTCCACAGGTTTCTAAAAGCTTTGGAAAATCTCTGCCAGCGGGCTTCAAGATGAAAGATGTAAAATGTGAAGTTGTATTTTTAATGAATTTAGAGGATTAAGTTCATGCTCAAAATATCAACACGAATGTAAAAAAATTGCAGAATCTTGGAGCTGCTGCAAATAATTTACATAATCCATTCTATGAGTTTAAACATGAAAGAATATTCGACTTGCTGAGATTACCCACACCATAAAACAGGATGACATAAATTAATCTCAGCACCGTTTTAAAATAAACTAAATTCATCAAAAACATGCGAGTCCGATCATTGGTCGAACCTCAAATCCAGGAGAAACAAAGTGTGTTCCGTCCTGGCCGTGGAAAACTGAACCAGGTCTTTACCCTCACTAGAGTCGTCGAGGGGTCATGGGAGTTTGCCCATCCAGTCTACATGTTTTGTGGCCTTGGAAAAGGCATTCCATTGTGTTCCAATCCTCACGGTACACTATGGGGGTGCTCCAGGAGTATGGGATTGGGGGCCCGTTGATATGGGTTGTTTGTTCCATATGCAAGTGGTGCGAGAGTTTTGTTCGCATTGCCAATAGTAAGACGGACCCCTTCATGGTGGGAGCTGGACTCCACCAGGGCTGCCCATTGTCATTAATTCTGTTCATAACTTTGACAGGATTTCTCAGTGCAGCCAGGGTGCGGAGGGAGTCCAGTTCAATAGCCTCAGGATATTGATGATGTGGTCCT
The DNA here is from genome assembly GCA_038048925.1 of Garcialebias charrua. Classification (NCBI taxonomy): domain Eukaryota; kingdom Metazoa; phylum Chordata; class Actinopteri; order Cyprinodontiformes; family Rivulidae; genus Garcialebias; species Garcialebias charrua. The sequence goes on along the minus strand of JBBPBX010063640.1, from coordinate 9,807 downwards.
GTTGGCTTCATCATGCCGTGATCTTCAGCTCTGACTGGAGCAGTTCGCAGCATAGTGTGAAGCGGCTGGGATAAGAGTAAGCATCTCCAAAATCTGAGGCCATGGTCTTCAGTCAGAAAAGGGTGGATTGCTCTCTTCAGATCGAGGGTGAGGTTCTGCCTCAAGTGGAGGAGTTTAAGTATCTCAGGGTTTTGTTCACAAGAGAGGGAAGAATGGAGCGTGAGATTGACAGACAGATTGGTGCAGCATCTGCAGTATTGCGGACTTTGTACTGGTCCATTGTAGTGAAGAGGGAGCTGAGCTGTAAGCCAAAGTTCTCTGTTTGTCGGTTGGTCTGCATTCCTTACCTCACCTATGGTCACGAACTCTGGGTAGTGACTGAAAGAATGAGATTGTGGATACAAAAGGTTGAAATGAGTTTTAGCTGCAGGGTATCTGGACTTTCCCTTAGAGATAGGCTCGAGTGTCCTGCCCTGTCCTGTCGGCGGGGCGAGGGGTGGGCCGGATCTTGGATGTCTGCTACTCTCCACCCCAGAATGAATGGGTCTACCTCCTGGGTTTGGATGTGGGCTGCCCCATGTAGGGAGCAGGTACATGTCTTGGACCTGGGGGGTATAGAGTGTGCTTCGGGATTATGAATGGAGCGTGTCGTTATTGTTTGTCTTTCTATGACTGAGGGTGAGGATGAGGGTGGGTCTGAATGAGTGTGTCTGTGTATGAATGTTTAAGTGTCAGGCTGGGACTTGGACTGCCCCCTCTCTGATACTTCTGAGGCTACCTAGTGTCGCGCTCCTGCCACGTGGCCCCCTGGTGGGTGTTCCTCTGCCTGCGGGCGTGCTTGGGACCCTCACTATCTGGGGCTGGGCGCTTGGGCGTTGGTCGGCTCGGCCTGGTGGCTGCCTGGCGGGGCTCGGGTCCTCTGGTCCTGTCGGGTCTGGGCCTGAGGGGTGGGCGTCCCCGGTGCCCGAGCATCGGTGTCCGGCCCTGGGGCTACGTCGGTGCAGCGGGCTCTGGCGGGGGCCTGTGCATTTGTCGCTGTTGACCCCGGGGGGTCATTGTGTGTGGTCCCTGGTGGGGTTCGTCCGGTTCTTCCCCTTGGTCGGATCTGGGGAGTGGACGAGTGGCTCGTCCTGTTCGGGTGGTCCTGGGGACTCTGGGCTCGGGGTCCTTCCTGGGGTCTTGGGCTTTGATCGCCCTTTCGTCTGTCTCGGGCTTTGGGGGGACAGATCTCTGATGCTTCACAATCGCTACTAAATGTTCTATTGGAGGAACCTTATTCACTTATGCATGCTCACAACCACACACAAATGGATGCAGGGATGTATATGTAGATATATGTAGATGGGTATATAAATGAATATAAATATATATGTATGTATACTGTATATATATTTGTAGGTATGGGTATGTTTATATATAGAAATCTAATGCAAGGTCATGAATATTATCAGTCTTTATGCTTGTATGTTTCGTTGCTGTGTTCTGTCATGTGCTTTGCAGGATTGTGGACGGAGGTTTGGTGTGTTTGCCTTGTGCTCTTTTTGTGGATAATTGTTGTTTTGTTGTCTCACTTTCTCTTTTCTTTCTTTCTCTCTATTAAAAAAATAAATAAAATACATATTGGAGTGAGAGGATGGCTATAAGGTGTGAAGGGAGGCCATCTATAAATGGGAAAAAAAAAAAAAGAGATAGGGTGAGAAGTTTGGTTATCTGGGAGGGACACGGAATAGAATCACTGCTCCTCCACATCATGAGGAGCCAGTTGAGGTGGTTTGGGCATTTGGTATGGATGCTCACTGGGCGCCTCCCTAGGGAGGTGCTTCGGGCCTGTCTGACTGGGAGGAGACACCAGGGAAGACCCAGGGCATGCCGGAGAGATTATGTATTTTGCTTGGCCTGGGAACACTTGGAGTCCTCCCAGAAGAGCTGGAAGAGGTGGCTGTAGAAAGAGATGTCTGCACTTATTTGCTCAAGATGCTGCCCCTGCAGCCCGACTTCGAAACAAGTGGAAGAGGATGGATGGATTAATCAAAAATATTCCTATGTTTTTACAGAATTTCAGACAGCAAAGTGCACAAACTTGTCCACCTACCCTGCAAACGCAGTAAGGGCTGAGCAGGAGTACGGCGCCCAGGAGATGACAAACAGCAGGATGACGATGAAGGCAATTTTAGCCATCTTCCATTCACTTCTCATTTTACGGAACTTCTTTGCCGACTCTTTGGTCCCCTTACAGTTGATCTTTGTTATTGCCCTGCCAAGCACAGACTTTGTTCACAATATAATTTGCAACTTGACCTAAATGCCAACTTTGATGTGCTCTTCAAACTGTGCACTGTTTATTTATAAAGGCTCATTACGACACATGAGCTCATCAATGGATAAATGAGAGTACAAAGTGTGTGAACCCACCGTGTTGTGCGTTGGATGGCTCTGAAGATGCAGCAGTAGCAGAAGATGATGATAGCGAGAGGAATGAAGAAAACAAAGGTAAAGAGCAGCATAGTGTAGGAGCGAACCGAAGGGGTGAACGTCATATAATCCCAAGAACATGACGTCATCAGACCCTCGGGGACGTAGGCACCTTCAGGAGAACATGCACTCGTTACTGAACGCCAACAAGTAAATACAGTAGAACCACATTCTATAAAGTCAAGTCAAAGTCAACTTTATTGTCAAAACTGCAATATGTACAGGGCATACACAGGATTGAAATTGCATTCCTCTCTGTCCCTCGGTGCAACAGTAAACATTTAAACACTAAAACACTGAAACATTTAATAAACATAAGCATAAAATGAAATAATAAAAGTGTAATACTGTCCTGAGTTTTTGCATAGTAGTTTTTGCATAGTAGTAGTATGAAAGTATGAAAAGTTACACCAACACTAAAACACTAAACATTTAATAAACATAAGCATAAAATGAAATAATAAAAGTGTAATACTGTCCTGAGTTTTTGCATAGTAGTTTTTGCATAGTAGTAGTATGAAAGTATGAAAAGTTACACCAACACTAAAACACTAAACATTTAATAAACATAAGCATAAAATGAAATAACAAAAGTGTAATACTGTCCTGAGTTTTTTGCATAGTAGTATAAAAGTGTAAAAAGTATATCTATAAAATAAAATGAAAGTTCTGGCATTGACATTTGTAATATAGTAATAGAGTGACAAAGCAGCATATAAGTTTATGTACACAGTACAGGTAGTCCCCGATTTACGAGCGCTCTGATCTACGAGGTTCCAGACTTACGAGCTGGCGAATTATTGGAAAAAACGCAAAAAATACTGAGTTTTCCTGTGTTTTTTCACCACAGTTCGTTAGCTAAACATGTGGACACACGTTTCCGATCATTTTTATGCACTCATAAGCAGTTTTTCGATGAAAAACGAGTGTTTGTAGTCGCGCTAGCAAAACCGTTCCAATTTACGAGCGAATTTCCGGACTTACGAGAAGCGTGGCGGCCGTTCCAAATTACGAGATTTCCGGTTTACGAGCGCCTCGTTGTAACGGATCTCGCTCGTAAATCGGGGACTACCTGTATATATATATATATATATATATATATATATATATATATAATAATATATATACATATATATATATATATATATATA
>JBBPBX010063639.1:0-20471 GCA_038048925.1 Garcialebias charrua | reverse complement strand
GACCAATTACATCAAAGGACTGTTTGAACATTTTAGAGGGAATGATGTCCAGAGAACAGTTTGTTGGTTTCATCTGCTGAACCACCTTGGTGAGGTTTGGGAGTGAAACCAGGTCAAACTGGTCAAAAACAGCTGTGGTTATTGCAGACGCACATGACTGGACAGTGTTGGATGGACTGACAAAGTTCTGTCTGATAGAGTCTATTTTGTTGACAAAATAGCTCTGAAAGTCGTCACAGGTAGACTGTGTGGCAGTTTTCAGAACATTCACAGATGGATTGATAACAGACTGTAGTGTGTTGAATAGCGTCCTCGGCCGGTTGGAGCTGGTGGTGATTAAATTGGAGAGGTACTGTGACTTGGCCTGCTTCACAGCATTTTGATAATCACAGAGACAGTCTCTCAGTATTCCCTGGGATACATGAAGCCGGTCCCGCTTCCATTTTCGCTCTGCTTTTCTGCAGCGTTGTCGAAGGGCCCGCGTTGTTTCATTGAGCCATGGAGGTGATTTATTCTTTGAAGAAGTTTGTTTGAGAGGAGCGATGGAGTCCAAGATCGTTGTGCAGGTGCGATGGAAGGAGCTGATGAAGTCCTCAGGATGTAGAGATGGGTCCAGGCTGACGGCAGAGCATAAGTCGGTGCTCTTAAAGGCATCAGTGAACTGACTTGGAGTTGATGGGGTGATGGAGCGGCAGAGATGTGCTGGTAGAACAGCCTTCGGTGTAGGAGGGGTGGAAAATTCAAATAAGATGGGAAAATGGTCAGAAATGCAGGTGTCCAGAATCTCCACAGCAGATATCTACTTTTGGTATTTTAGCTGTAGGGCTTGATCCAATATTTACAAAATATTGATTAAATTCATTTACAATATCATTCTCATCATGTATTTCTTTGTCATCTTTCACAAAATATTTTGCAATGTTCATTTTCGCGTTATAACTTTTTAGAACATCATTTATAACTCGCCATGTTGTTTTTGTGTGACCATTACTCTTGTTTAAGAAATCACTGTAGTATTCCTTCTTGCATTTCCTTATAATCATTACCAATTTATTTTTACATTTTTTATATTTTTCTTCAGGTTGTTATGTTCTTGTTTTTAAGAAACATGAAAACAAGTAAAAAAATTACAAGCATTTCTCAACCCTTTAGTCATCCAAGGTTGGTCGACAATATTTCCTTTTCTACGATTTCTTTGCACACAATTCTTTTCATACAGAGCTTCTAAAATGTTCATAAATTCATCATATGATCTGTTAACATCATCAACATACACATCCTTCAAGTTTTAGCACTTTGAGATTTTTATTAATGAAAAGTGCGGTATAAATTGAATTTATTATTATTATTATTATTATTATTATTATTATAAGTTTTGTTTCTGTAAATCATATTTTAATTGATCCATAGCTTTTTTTGATGTGTTTATTATTTTTTTCTTAATTGTAACTTCTTTTGTAATGCTTTGATCATTTCTGTAGATAGTGAAAACTGGTAAATGATCACTTAAATCGGTTGTTAAGATATAATCGGTCACATCCCCATTTGTTATATTTGTGAAAATGTTGTCAATTATCATAGCACTATGAGTTGTAATTCTTGTTGGTTTTGATATCAACGGATAAAGATTTAAACTATACATTGAATTTAGAAATGTGCTGATGTTATTTGAATCTGTTTTATTTCCCAGGTCAATATTAAAGTCTCCACATGAGAAAACTTTTTTATTGAAACTCTTTTCCAATAGTTGCATGATTTTATCGGTGAATATTTCTCTCAGGTCTTCAGGGAGGGAGTTCTACAGGCGGGGGGCAGCCACACAGAATGCTCGGTCTCCCATGGTCCTCAATTTGGTCCGAGGAATATGAAGGAAATTACTGTTCTGTGATCGTAGAGACCGGGTGGATGAATATGGTGCAAGAATGTCCTTTAGATAGTCAGGTGAAGTCTTTTATAGCAGGATAAAAATTTGCATCAACCACATCTTCATCATTGTATATTTTAAACTCTGAGTCTTTGTTTGTTGTTGTCATGTTTTAATGTATTTGTTTGTTTGTTCATTTTTGTCAATTTTTGTGTATGAACATGTGATAGTGATTTGTGATGTGTCATCTTTGAGCTCATCTAAATGTGTCTAAGTCTTTCAGATCTTTTATTATTTTAGCTTGAGAACTTTCCTGTACTTTGATCTATATGTTTCCGTTTCTTGTCCAAGTTTCTGTTATTTTTTTGTTCTTTCTCAACAACCTTGCTTCATGTGCAATGTTTGCGTTTTTTTTAGTTAGGTGTTCATTCATGTAGACATTAGTGTTTATGAGTTTCTTTGACTGCATCATTACCCTGTTTCTTTGTTTCCTTTCAATTAATCTGACGACTATTGATGGTTTAAGTTTGTCAGCTCTATTGGGCAGTGTGTAACATATGGAAATGTCATCATGTTTAATGTTAAGGTCTTTTCCACTCAAGAAAGTGACTACCTGATCCTCCAGAGACTGCAGTTGTTCTGGTGGTCCTCCTTAAGTCGTGTTAACGCCTGCAGTTACTTCTGCCCATGTCCGGCGTTTAACCTCGAGTCCAGAAATTACCAGATTCTCGCCTCTTATGTATTGTTCCATGTCATCACACTTTTGTTGCATTTGAGCTAATCGTTCATCTCTGATGATCCCCTGAGCTTTCATTTGCTTCATTTCCTCTACCAGTTGAGTAATGGTTTTTTGCTCAGCTCTCAAACTTGCAAGTTCATCAGTGAGAAAGGTTGTTGCATTTCTCAATTCCTCCATTAACTCCAAATTTCTATCCGCCGAGTTTGGTCTCACCGACTCCCGTCTCACCGACTCCCGTCTACCTGACTTTCTTCTCCCACGACTCATCTTGCCTGCTTCTTCCGGCCTGGATACAGAACTTTACTGTTCCACAGCAACTCGCTCGCTGCTCAGCTCCCGTCCAACATAATAATAATAATAATAATAATAATAATAATAATGAATTTAATTTATAACGCACTTTTCCTTAATGAAAATCTCAAAGTGCCAGCAGCAACTCGCTCGTTGCTCTGCTTCCGTCCAACAGCAACTCGCTCGTTGCTCTGCTCACGTCCCACAGCAACCAGCTCGTTGCTCTGCTCACGTCCAACAGCAACCAGCTAGCTGCTCTGCTCATGTCCAACAGCAACCAGCTCGTTGCTCTGCTCATATGTCCCATAGCAACTCGCTCGTTGCTCTGCTCACGTCCCACAGCAACCAGCTTGTTGCTCTGCTCACATCCCATAGCAACTCGCTCGTTGCTCTGCTCACATCCCACAGCAACCAGCTTGTTGCTCTGCTTACGTACAACTGCAGCAACCAGCTTGCTGCTCTGCTCACATCCAACAGCAACCAGCTCGTTGCTCTGCTCACGTCCAACAGCAACCAGCTCGTTGCTCTGTTCATGTCCAACAGCAACCAGCTCGTTGCTCTGCTCACGTCCCACAGCAACCAGCTTAGCGCAGGTCCTGTCCACCAGCAACCAGTTCAGCTCAGCTCTCGTCCATCTGGGGCCTGTATGTAATTTATTGTTCCACAGCAGCACTCCAATGCCTCTCTGGCCTCACCAGCTCACAGACTACAGATCAGACCACAGACCTCAGATCGTCAGCCCGTAGCAACAATCCCCAACTCCGTGGTGTTTTCCCGCATTAGCTTTTATCAGTAGCACATGGCTAGCGTTAGCTTGTAGCCTGTAGCCTCCACTCACATCTTTGTTGTATTCTTTCGCTACAACAAAGCACCTCCAGCGTGCCAACCTGCGTTTCTTTGTAACAACCAGCGTATTTTTCTGGTTTATTTGTTCACGAAGCCCGCAGCTATGGCTACCAGTTACGGTGTCCCAGCTCGGTTAGCTTTGATTAGCCCGGTTTGCAGCTACGCTAGGCTAACTCTCGGCAAAAACTCACTGACACGTTGGCCTGTAGTTTTATAATTCTGGATCGCATGTTCCAGTCCAGTTTTTGCAGCTTCTGCAGCGCTCCTCTCCATACATCCAGCGCAAAAAACTGCGAGTATAAGTTCTCCAAATACTTTTTTTGGAGGTGGTACTGGCAGGAGCTCGACTAAGAACGTCTTCTCCACTCAGCCGCCATCTTGGAATGGACAGTTAAAGGTAAGTCGTTCACCAGGTGCAGAAGATTTCTGTGGAGAACCCTGGGTTTCTGGGCATTGTTCTTAGGACATACTTTGTAGATGGGGCTGTCATTGATCTGTTCTTTGACAATGTGCACAGTCTGCTCCCAATACGACCTGAACTTTCCAGGTCTGCCCTTTTCTCTAAGGTTGTGAACTAACATTTGATCACCAGGCTCCAAGACAACTCCTCTCACATGTTGGTCATAGTGTTTCTTTCCACGAGCGCTTGATTGCTGGCTGTTGTTGGTAGCAAGACGATAAGCCTCTTTCATCCTCCTTGCCCACTCTTGTACATATCCATATGGTGTTTCACTGTCCTCCTCTGTGTTGAGTCCAAACATGAGGTCCACGGGCAAGCGAGGATGTCGTCCAAACATTATGTTTTGTGCAATTATATGCATGGGCAACTTGGGGCAAAAAGTATTTCCAGTTATCCTTTTCCACCTCCTCAAGAGTTCTCAGCATTTGTAGTAGGGTGCGATTAAATAGCTCGGCAGGATTTCCCTGTGGGTGGTATGGTGTGGTACTTGAGTGACTGACACCTGACAGCTGCTGCAGTCCCCTAAACAGTGAGTTTTCAAATTCACGGCCCTGGTCATGATGTAGTCTAGCAGGGTAACCGAAACGAGGAATACAATAGACCTTTTACCAGTTGACGTCATCACGCAAAGCTCGCCTGAAACGAGCGTTCTGATTGGACACAAAATGCCGCGGCGAATCGAAAACGGAAGCTAGGGGTAGTAGGAAGGAGCCGAGGAGCTTCGTAATGATAGCTAGTTGTAATTTAGAAGCTTGTTTTCTTAAAATAGTGAACAACCACTGGCCAAAATGCCTGAACATTGTGCCGCGGATACGAGAGGAGGTGATTGTGTGCGCTGATGGAAAATGGGGAAATCCTTCAGGCTTTTTGCGAATGTCCAGCAGGGTGAGTCGTTGTGTGTAGTTGTCAACAACCTGTATATCCAAGCGTCAGAAATAAATGTTTTAAATTTCTCACGCCAATACTTCTGATATTTAGACTGATTTGGTTATTGTTACAGGTTTAACATCTTCTGTTAGCTGCTATAACTAGTGCCATGTCTTCATAAGAGCCGTCAGTATTAGCACAGTATGTAAACAAAGACATGACGTTTGAGTCAGTCACACAATATTTTAAATTTCTCACACCAATACTTCTGATATTTAGACTGATTTGTTTATTGTTACAGGTTTAACATCTTCTGTTAGCTGCTATAACTAGCGCCATGTCTTCATAGCACAGTATGTAAACAAAAACATGACATTTGAGTCAGTCACACAAATGTTTGTAGAGTCCTTATTTCTTATTTGATTTCTGTAAACTATGTCTTAAATACAACCTGAGACAGTTGGTGATGTTGTGATGGGAAAAATAAGAACTATCCCAAGAGATACATTTATTAGCTTTCCTGGGAAAATTTAATTATCTTTGAGAACGTATTTACTTTTGCACTTTTGACACGCTGTTTATACAGCTTACACTTTATTAGATGTAAAATGTGTGAAAATCTTAAATATATTACAAACAATATATTTTGCATGTGAATTCCATAATGACAGATACAATATGGTTGTATATTGTGTTTGTGATTGTTTTTGCAGACAAGGAGGTGGCTGCAACCATGCTGGAAATACATTCTAAACCAACCTGCACCCAGTTGCCTTGTACATGGAAGAGACAGCCCAAAAACGAACTGCACCTGCTACTTGGATGAGCTGCAAGTTTTAAAGTGAGTTTAATCAGTGTTCCTGAAGAAATTTCATATTATGCTTATAACACAAATACCCAGAAAGGTGACTTTCAGTCAAACTTCACCAACAACTGGAATAATACAATATCACTTATTTTGTCTTATTCCAGTCAAAAAACTATTCAACATTGTACAATTGTAGTTTATTGTATTGTGTTAATTATTGTTAATTGTTTTCTAGTGGCACTAGATAAGAAATAAATGCAATGACATATGCACTGTTTTAAATGTTTTCTACAATTGTAAGATCTGGAATAGTTTTTGGACATTTTTTTTTTTAAACAACAAAACACTTCTACAAACAGATTTGCTAATATGTGTTTGATATAAACCACATTTTTCATGTTGGTGTCATTTAAGGCCTGACTTCTGCGTCGAGAAGTTTTCCAGGAGAACGCTGAACAGCCTGTGTTTTGACCCACGACATCCTGATGACCGGAATGAGCCCATCACTGCTGGCTGGTCTTCACAAGGACATTTTGAGCGTGGAGCCATTCTTGACCTATTGCAGGTTGTAGTAGTAAACATTAAAAACCACTAACGCTTATCTGTATGTTTCTTTAATTCCTTTATTTTGTCTAGATTTTAAAACCATGTTTTTTTCTTTTGAGGTATGCTCAAAGCCCCTGGCTGTGGTTTCTCGATCCAGACCCTCCGGCAGATGAAGTAGCTGACGACCGCGGCCCCTGTCCAGTCTCCACGCCATCAGAGAGACCTGCCAGAAGTTCAAAACATCTTTAAACTTCTCACAAGCAGAATCAGATTTAATTGAGGCAGATACACGCAAACAGTCATGCAGTGAATAATGGTTCACTGCACACACATTATTTATATAAGTCACAAACAGAAACAACACATACCAGAATATGTGTTTGTGTTTGTCATTTCACTTGTTAAAGGACAGAAAGTAACCTGCTAATTTTTTTTTAATGATGCCTTTTTTTAATGATGCCTTCTCTGGACGCGCTGGAGGGACTATGTTTCTCGGCTGGCCTGGGAACGCCTTGGGATTCCCCCGGAGGAGCTGCTCCAAGTGGCTGGGGAGAGGGAAGTCTGGGCCTCCCTACTTAGGTTGCTACCCCCGCGACCCGACCCCGGATAAGCGGAAGAAGATGGATGGATGGATGGATGGATGATGCCTTCTCTGACAACTTTGAGACTTTAGACAGTTTAATGTTTATGGGGTTCTGGTGCTGTCATCAAAATCCTAAAATGTGACTAAAACAGCATTTGTATATTAACAGGTTAAAAAATGTAACTAAACAAAAGTTCCACTTCACTAAAAGTCAAATTAGAGCACAGTTGCTTTATATTTAAAGGTTGGTGTGTTCAGATGGTCTAGTGGCAGGGCTTTTGACTACGGACCCGAAGGTCGTGGGTTCGCGCCCCGGCCACTACCCAGCTTGGGGTGTCTATGAGTGCACACCTAATTCTCCAGCTCCCCGGGCGCTTTCGGGCTGCTCACTGCACCACCTGGTAGGTGGTTGGGTTAAATGCAGAGACGAATTTCGTCTGTGTATGGGAACATACGCAGATGACAGGAATAGACATTATTATTATTATTATTATTATTATTATGTACTACAATCAATGTCTGTTTTGGGATGTGTGGACTATTTCATTAATCAATTACTGTAATAAACATGGATTTGAATACAGTATATACATTTGGTCTAATTGGGGAGGGAATGACTGAGCCAGCTGAGGAGTGCTGTGAGTTTTCATTGGATTAGCGTGATGTCCTTCAAAAACTTCAACCAATGTGATGTCACGGTTGACAGAATTTATTTAACCCTTGAATGCATGAACGACCAATACCTACATTCTTCCATGAGTGGGGTCAAAAATGACCCCAATTAGAATCAATGGGTTTTTGCAATGAATTTAAATTATGTCTTTAATTTTGGTTAAAGGCAGTTATATTTATTATATTTGGGTCAACAAAAGACTGATTTTACATTTAATATGGTTATTCATAACTTTTTATAACATTTTTTCACACGAAATAACATCAAAAATCTTCAAAAATTATTGCTAGAATGTCCATCTGTCTGAAGGACAAAAAAGAGAATGAACATACAACCAGAACACTGTACACTCACATGTGCCCACACAAACATCTTTTCTCTATTCACTGTGTGCATTTGTCACAAACTATTTGCTTTTTGCTGTGACCATTGCACACTGTAGTACTGCATTTCCTGCACCAATTGGTGGCTTTGCGATCGTTGTTTCTTGGACACATCTGGCACCTCTTTCTCTTCTGTTGGCCCTCTGTGCCTCTCTCTATACTTGTTTGCAAGTTTTGTCACTCCACATCTTCCAGTTGCTTCAGTGATGTTGGTTGGTAGATTCAGGGTACCTTGGGTTGTGTAGAAGACTAAGAGAACACACATTGGTACATACCAGTTCTTCTCACTTCTTGCAAGAATGGTCACTCCAATGAAGGCCATGAACTCCTGTTTGCTTAGATTTTTCCACTCTTTTCCTCTGCTTGTTGCGACTCTTCTTCCCTCCATGTTTGTTCATGTCAACACCTCTTCTAATATACTATCCATCCATTATCTTTTACCCACTTCTTCCATTTTTGGGTCACGGGGGTTGCCGGTGCCCATGTCCAGCAATCACTGTGCGAGGGGCGGGGTATACCCTGGACAGGTCGCAAGTCCATCACAGGGCCACATAGAGACAGACAACCATTCACTCTCTCACTCACACCTAGAGACAATTCAGTTACCAATCAGTCTAACATGCATGTTTTTGGTTTGTGGGAGGAAAATGGAGTACCCGGAGGACCCCCACGCATGCACGGAAAGAACATGCAAACTCCACCCAGAAAGGCCCCTGGACCGGGATTTTAACCAGGGACCTGCTTGCCAAGAGGCAGCAGCTCTACCAGTTGCGCCACCGTGCTACCCTTCTAATATACTGTCAGTGATAAACAGCTTTCATAGATCTATTGAGAGATGGTGCTAAACCCAGGTGCAGGCCCTGACCAACTTCTCAGTAAATTGTGGCTTGGTTTTTTAGCCTGAGTGGGAGATAACTCTGCCCAGTAAGAGCCCTCGTGGCTCATTCTGTTGGACACAATATCCATTCCCTCTTTGGAGGTCTCAGAGGACTCCTCCATGTCTGACTGATCTTGTTCAGCAGAGGTAGGTTGGTTTCCAGACAGCCTGACATGTCCAGGTGGACAATAATCTGTATCCTCTCACTGCACTAAAACCATAGATATACGGAAGTATCTGATCTTGTATATCTCCGTATCTTTCACATATACGGACAATTTCCGGGGATTTCCGTATCGCATCCCCGGCAGATCCGGTTTCCGGATATTCCTGTAAACGGCCCGCAATGATCCTTAAAAAATCCCAAAATCCGGATACTTATATCTCCCGCAGATCCAGAACAAATGTGGCTGTTATCCCTCGGGATTGCTGCTTTACATCTTTTTGGAAACTTTCCGCATTTTACACGTATGGTTGGTTAGGTTCGCGCCCATACGTGACAGATGTCTGTCGCATATTTCCGGATTTTTATCTGCCGCAGATCCTGTAAAATGTGGCTTTTATCCCTCGGGATTCCTGCTTTACATCTCTTTGGAAACTTTCTGCATCTTACACGTATGGTTGGTTAGGTTCGCGCACATACCTGACAGATGTCTGTCGCATATTTCCGGATTTTTATCTGCCGCAGATCCTGTAAAATGTGGCTTTTATCCCTCGGGATTCCTGCTTTACATCTCTTTGGAAACTTTCTGCATCTTTGACGTATGGTTGGTTTAGATTCATGCCCATACCTGACAGATGTCTGTCGCATATTTCCGGATTTTTATCTGCCACAGATCCTGTAAAATGTGGCTTTTATCCCTCGGGATTCCTGCTTTACATCTCTTTGGAAACTTTCTGCATCTTTGACGTATGGTTGGTTTAGATTCATGCCCATACCTGACAGATCTCTGTCGCATATTTCCGGATTTTTATCTGCCACAGATCCTGTAAAATGTGGCTTTTATCCCTCGGGATTCCTGCTTTACATCTCTTTGGAAACTTTCTGCATCTTTGACGTATGGTTGGTTTAGATTCATGCCCATACCTGACAGATCTCTGTCGCATATTTCCGGATTTTTATCTGCCACAGATCCTGTAAAATGTGGCTTTTATCCCTCGGGATTCCTGCTTTACATCTCTTTGGAAACTTTCCGCATCTTTGACGTATGGTTGGTTTAGATTCACGTCAATACGTGACAGATGTCACTCGGATATTTACAGAATTTTTTTTATTGATTTATGCAATTTTGGGAATTTGATATACTGTAAATATAGGTTTGGCATTCATGTAAAATAACTATCTTAATATATGTTTCCAATACAAGCAATTAAATCATTAAATAATACAAACATATGAATTACTGAGCTCAAACGTCTTTGCTGTAATGATGGATGTTAATGTCATGTTTGTATAAGTATGTGACCTTTATGTCAATGCCTGCTGACAATGTTGCAAACTAATTTCCCTATGGGGACAAATAAAACTGTCTATCTATCAGTGGTTAGTTGTTTTTTTATTTGCAATATCTGAAGCACTTTATGTACCGTACATTTGTTTTAAATCTGCTATACAAATCACAAGCTGGACCAGTAAACCATTTCAATAAGAACCATGAAAAATCAGTATAATAGGCTATAACAGTTTATGAAACAGTCTAGTAAATACGGTAAACAGTGGTATGTATCTTCATAATAAAATACTAATGCAAACATATCAAGACATGAAAAAACTGACCATGACTTTTAAGATTTCACACACACACACACACACACACACACACACACACACACACACACACACACACACACACACACACACACACACACACACACACAGGTTTGTCAATGTGGTTTAGCCGGACTTTTTCGCCAAACCCGCCCGAAGGTGTAATACGGGGTCTACCCCTTCCCGAGGTCCTAGCGACCTGGGACCAAGCTCAGTGCACTCTAAAAATTTTGAAAAAAATTTGGGTCCCTTTAGCTTTCCGATAGGAGCTTCACAGCACGTTTTACCACCCAGACTCCAGTGTGGTTTACAAGGACGTCAAAAAATGTGGTTTATGAGGACAAACATGCATTATGGGGTCTTTAAAGGGACATTTAAACTCCGCCTACTTAACATAAAATTAACATAAAACACACAAATGTGACAGGACACTGCATTAGGAGAACTATTTTTTGAACTGCTTTTATTAAACAAATTATGCACATACTTTATTTACATTCACTAAAAAAACTTCAATAACAAAATCTTCAAATGTTTAAAATAAAATAAAACTTAAATGTTTCAAATAAAAAAATTAAAACTTAAATTCTGGTGACATATTTACATTATTATAAAACATATCAACATTTACATATTTCTAAAACAAATTTTTACTTTTTCTGCAGGGTTAATCACAACACAATGTAAAGTACAGGTGATCCCCGACTTACGAGCGATGAAAGACTTCTGAGATGACATATTTACATATTATAAAACATTAACATTATAAACCTGAACATATTTCTAAAACAAAATTTACTTTATTTACAAGGTTCATCACAACACACTGTAAAGTACAGGTGATCCCCGACTTACGAGCGACGAAAGACTTCCTCAGTCTGAGATGCTGTATTCAGCTCAGTCTTATAAAGACTTCCTCAGTCTGAGGTGCTACATTCAGCTCAGTCTCATAAATAGCACCCTCTCAAAGTGGATCAAACAGTTTGCTGATGACAGCCAAAACCAGCTTCTCATATGATCACATGATTAGGCTGATGGTCCTCATTGATCATGTGAGCAACTGGTTTTGGCTGTCATCAGGAAGTCTTTATTTATAAGACTGAGCTGAATGCATCTCAGACTGAGGAAGTCTTTCGGATGAAAGACTTCCTTAGTCTGAGATGCTGTATTCAGCTCAGTCTTATAAATAAAGACTTTATGATGACAGCCAAAACCAGTTGCTCACATGATCAATGAGGACCATCAGCCTAAACATTGCCCATTTGCTACATCCATTCATTATCTTTACCCGTTTCTTCCATTTTGGGTCACGGGGGTCGCCGGTGCACATATCCAACAATCACAAGGACAAGTCTCCAGTCCATCACAGGGACACGTGGACAAGTCACCAGTCCATCACAGGGACACCTGGAAAGGTCTCCAGTCCATCACAGGGACAGCTGGACAAGCCACCAGTACATCACAGGGACACGTGGACAAGTCTCTAGTCCATCACAGGGACACGTGGACAAGTTTCCAGTCCATCACATGGACACCTGCACAAGTCTCCAGTTCATCACAGGGACATATGGACAAGTCTCCAGTCCATGACAAGGACATATGGACAAGTCTCCAGTCTATCACAGGGACACGGGAACGTCTCCAGTCCATCATAGGACACATGGACAGGTCTCCAGTCCATCACAGGGATACATGGACAAGTCTCCAGTCCATCACAGGGACACGTGGACAAGTCTCCAGTCCATCACAAGGACATATGGACAAGTCTCCAGTCCATCACAGGGACACGTGGACAAGTCTCCAGTCCATCACAAGGACATATGGACAAGTCTCCAGTCCATCACAAGGACATATGGACAAGTCTCCAGTCCATCACAGGGACATGTGGACAAGTCTCCAGTCCATCACAAGGACATATGGACAAGTCTCCAGTCCATCACAAGGACATATGGACAAGTCTCCAGTCCATCACAAGGACATATGGACAAGTCTCCAGTCCATCACAAGGACATATGGACAAGTCTCCAGTCTATCACAGGGACACGTGAACGTCTCCAGTCCATCACAGGACACATGGACAGGTCTCCAGTCCATCACAGGGACACATGGACAAGTCTCCAGTCCATCACAGGGACACGTGGACAAGTCTCCAGTCCATCACAGGGACACATTTACAAGTCACCAGTCCATCACAGGGACACGTGGATAAGTCTCTAGTCCATCACAGGGACACATTTACAAGTCTCCAGTCCATCACAGGGACACCTGGACAAGTCTCCAGTCCATCACAGGGACACGTGGACAAGTCACCAGTCCATCACAGGGACACGTGGACAAGTCTCCAGTCCATTACAGGAACATGTGGACAAGACTCTAATCCATCACAGGGACACGTGTACAAGTCACCAGTCCATCACAGGGACACCTGGACAGGTCTCCAGTCCATCACAGGGACAGCTGGACAAGCCACCAGTACATCACAGGGACACGTGGACAAGTCTCCAGTCCATCACAGGGACACGTGGACAAGTTTCCCATCTATCACATGGACACCTGCACAAGTCTCCAGTCTATCACAAGGACACGTGGACAAGTCACCAGTCCATCACAGGGACACCTGCACAAGTCTCCAGTCTATCACAGGGACACGTGGACAAGTCTCCAGTCTATCACAGGGACACCTGGACAAGTCTCCAGTCCATCACAGGGACACGTGGACAAGTCACCAGTCCATCACAGGGACACATTTACAAGTCACCAGTCCATCACAGGGATACATTTACAAGTCTCCAGTCCATCACAGGGACACATTTACAAGTCTCCAGTCTATCACAGGGACACATTTACAAGTCTCCAGTCCATCACAGGGACACATTTACAGGTCTCCAGTCTATCACAGGGACACATTTACAAGTCACCAGTCCATCACATGGACACATGGACAAGTCTCCAGTCCATCACAGGGACACCTGGACATATCTCCAGTCCATCACAGGGACACCTTGACAAGTCTCCAGTCCATCACAGGGACACCTGGACAAGTCTCCAGTCCATCACAAGGACACATGCACAAGTCTCCAATCTATCACATATACATATATATATATATATATATATATATATATATATATATATATATATATATATATATATATATATATATATATATATATATATATATATATATATATATATATATATGTGTGTGTGTGTAGGGACACATTTACAAGTCTCTAGTCCATCATAGGAACACCTACACAAGTCACCAGTCCATCACATGGACACATGGACAAGTCTCCAGTCCATCACAGGGACACCTGGACAAGTCTCCAGTCCATCACAGGGACACTTGGACAAGTCTCTAGTCCATGACAAGAACACCTGGACAAGTCTCCAGTTTATCACAGGGACATGTGGACAAGTCTCCAGTCCATGACAGGGACACCAGGACAAGTCACCAATCCATCACAGGGACATGTGGACAAGTCTCTAGTCCATGACAGGGACACGTGGACAAGTCTCTAGTCCATGACAGGGACACCTGGACAAGTCTCCAGTCCATCACAGGGACACTTGGACAAGTCTCCAGTCCATCACAGGGACACGTGGACATCAGAAGTCCATCACAGGGACACGTGGACATCACAAGTCCATCACAGGGACACTTGCACAAGTCTCCAGTCCATCACAGGGAGACGTGGACAAGTCTCCAGTCCATCACAAGGACACATGGACAAGTCTCCAGTCCATCACAGGGACACATGGACAAGTCTCCAGTCCATCACATGGACACATGGACAAGTCTACAGTCCATCACAGGGACACATTTACAAGTCTCCAGTCCATCACAGGGACACGTGGACAAGTCACCAGTCCATCACAGGGACACCTGCACAAATCTCTAGTCCATCACAGGGACACCTGGACAAGTCCAAGTCAACAGTCCATCACAAGGACACCTGCACAAATCTCCAGTCCATCACAGGGACACCTGGACAAGTCTCCAGTCCATCACAGGGAGTATCTAGAAGATACACAATATACATGACTCGAACTAAACAAAAGATCCTACTTAAATAGATTCAGAAGCAAATAATCTTTCTTTGAAGCAGGTTTTAAGAACACTATTCTACTCAAATTTTAATCCTGAAGTCCTTTAAATTAAGGTGATCACCAAAGAGCTCTACAAAGCATTGTGCCTCATTTCAACTAAAGGTGAAGCTCAACTTAAAAAAAGAAAGAAAAAACTAATTATGATACCTTTAAGCAAACATATTACTAGAACAATTTTTGCCTTTTTCAACAACCTGAAAATCAATCCTCTGAATTACTTTGAAAATGATTGAGTTCAAGTTTTGTTGAGTCTCTTCGCACAACATAAATCTTGATCCCATCGGTTCTTCTCCTACAGTTTGGTCAGGGTGAGCAGAAACCTGTAGAGAAGACACCAAATGAGTCATTAAGATTCATTTAATATTAACTTCAAGTTAGAACACTATACAGTAACAATAAGAGCTACGGTAAAGCTAGACAAGTTGTTTGGCAATACTATTTTAAGCAATGTCCTACTGATTGCCAACAATATTACTCTACAGTCATCTACACACAGTCCTCAGAATGCAGTCCCCTGATAGGCACAAGCATTGCAGGGACTGTGTCTACTGTCCCAAAAACCCATGTCCATTAAAATACCTGTCAGACAAATTAGAAAGATTTCCAAGTCAGAAAGCTGTTCACCTCTGGTTCAAGAGATGAGGATAGTGATCCCATCGGTTCTTCTCCTACAGTTTGGTCAGGATGAGCAGAAACCTGTGGAGAAGACACCAAATGAGTCATTAAGATTCATTTAATATTAACTTCAAGTTAGAACACTATACAGTAACCCTGAGTAAAGAGCTATGGTAAAGCTAGACAAGTTGTTTGGCAATACTATTTTAAGCAAGGTCTTACTGATTGCCAACATTATTACTCTACAGTCATCTACATACAGTCCTCAGAATGCAGTCCCCTGACAGGAACAAGCATTGCGGGGACTGTGTCTACTGTCCCAAAAACCCATGTCCACTAAAATACCTGTCAGACAAATTAGAAAGATTTCCAAGTCAGAAAGCTGTTCACCTGTGGTTCAAGAGATGAGGGTAGTGATCCCATCATTTCTTCTCCTACAGTTTGGTCAGGGTGAGCAGAAACCTGTGGAGAAGACACCAAATGAGTCATTAAGATTCATTTAATATTAACACCAAGTTAGAACACTACACAGTAACACTGTGTAAAGAGCTACGGTAAAGCTAAACAAGCCGTTTGGCAATATTATTTTAAGCAAGATCCTGCTGATTGCCAACAATATTACTCTACAGTCATCTACACGCAGTCCTCAGAATGCAGTCCCCTGACAGGAACAAGCATTGCGGGGACTGTGTCTACTCTCCCAAAAACCCATGTCCACTAAAATACCTGTCAGACAAATTAGAAAGATTTCAAAGTCAGAAAGCTGTTCACCTGTGGTTCAAGAGATGAGGGTAGTGATCCCATCAGTTCTTCTCCTACAGTTTGGTCAAGATGAGCAGAAACCTGTGGAGAAGACACCAAATGAGTTATTAAGAATTATTTAATATTAACTTCAAGTTAGAACACTATACAGTAACACTGTGTAAAAAGCTATGGTAAAGCTAGACAAGTTTGGCAATACTATTTTAAAAAGTTCTTACTGATTGCCAACAATATTACTCTACAGTCATCTACACACAGTCCTCAGAATGCAGTCCCCTGACAGGAACAAGCATTGCGGGGACTGTGTCTACTCTCCCAAAAACCCATGTCCACTAAAATACCTGTCAGACAAATTAGAAAGATTTCCATGTCAGAAAGCTGTTCACCTGTGGTTCAAGAGATGAGGATAGTGATCCCATCGGTTCTTCTCCTACAGTTTGGTCAGGGTGAGCAGAAACCTGTGGAGAAGACACCAAATGAGTCATTAAGATTCATTTAATATTAACTTCAAGTTAGAACACTATACAGTAACACTGTGTAAAGAGCTATGGTAAAGCTAGACAAGTTGTTTGGCAATACTATTTTAAGCAAGGTCCTACTGATTGCCAACAATATTACTCTACAGTCATCTACACACAGTCCTCAGAATGCAGTCCCCTGACAGGAACAAGCATTGCGGGGACTGTGTCTACTCTCCCAAAAACCCATGTCCACTAAAATAATTGTCAGACAAATTAGATAGATTTTCAAGTCAGAAAGCTGTTCACCTGTGGTTCAAGAGATGAGGATAGTGATCCCATCGGTTCTTCTCCTACAGTTTGGTCAGGATGAGCAGAAACCTGTGTAGAAGACACCAAATGAGTCATTAAGATTCATTTAATATTAACACCAAGTTAGAACACTACACAGTAACACTGTGTAAAGAGCTACGGTAAAGCTAAACAAGCCGTTTGGCAATATTATTTTAAGCAAGATCCTGCTGATTGCCAACAATATTACTCTACAGTCATCTACACACAGTCCTCAGAATGCAGTCCCCTGACAGGAACAAGCATTGCGGGGACTGTGTCTACTCTCCCAAAAACCCATGTCCACTAAAATACCTGTCAGACAAATTAGAAAGATTTCAAAGTCAGAAAGCTGTTCACCTGTGGTTCAAGAGATGAGGGTAGTGATCCCATCAGTTCTTCTCCTACAGTTTGGTCAAGATGAGCAGAAACCTGTGGAGAAGACACCAAATGAGTTATTAAGAATTATTTAATATTAACTTCAAGTTAGAACACTATACAGTAACACTGTGTAAAAAGCTATGGTAAAGCTAGACAAGTTTGGCAATACTATTTTAAAAAGTTCTTACTGATTGCCAACAATATTACTCTACAGTCATCTACACACAGTCCTCAGAATGCAGTCCCCTGACAGGAACAAGCATTGCGGGGACTGTGTCTACTCTCCCAAAAACCCATGTCCACTAAAATACCTGTCAGACAAATTAGAAAGATTTCCATGTCAGAAAGCTGTTCACCTGTGGTTCAAGAGATGAGGATAGTGATCCCATCGGTTCTTCTCCTACAGTTTGGTCAGGGTGAGCAGAAACCTGTGGAGAAGACACCAAATGAGTCATTAAGATTCATTTAATATTAACTTCAAGTTAGAACACTATACAGTAACACTGTGTAAAGAGCTATGGTAAAGCTAGACAAGTTGTTTGGCAATACTATTTTAAGCAAGGTCCTACTGATTGCCAACAATATTACTCTACAGTCATCTACACACAGTCCTCAGAATGCAGTCCCCTGACAGGAACAAGCATTGCGGGGACTGTGTCTACTCTCCCAAAAACCCATGTCCACTAAAATACCTGTCAGACAAATTAGATAGATTTTCATGTCAGAAAGCTGTTCACCTGTGGTTCAAGAGATGAGGATAGTGATCCCATCGGTTCTTCTCCTACAGTTTGGTCAGGGTGAGCAGAAACCTGTGGAGAAGACACCAAATGAGTCATTAAGATTCATTTAATATTAACTTCAAGTTAGAACACTATACAGTAACACTGTGTAAAGAGCTATGGTAAAGCTAGACAAGTTGTTTGGCAATACTATTTTAAGCAAGGTCCTACTGATTGCCAACAATATTACTCTACAGTCATCTACACACAGTCCTCAGAATGCAGTCCCCTGACAGGAACAAGCATTGCGGGGACTGTGTCTACTCTCCCAAAAACCCATGTCCACTAAAATTGTCAGACAAATTAGATAGATTTTCAAGTCAGAAAGCTGTTCACCTGTGGTTCAAGAGATGAGGATAGTGATCCCATCGGTTCTTCTCCTACAGTTTGGTCAGGATGAGCAGAAACCTGTGTAGAAGACACCAAATGAGTCATTAAGATTCATTTAATATTAACACCAAGTTAGAACACTACACAGTAACACTGTGTAAAGAGCTACGGTAAAGCTAAACAAGCCGTTTGGCAATATTATTTTAAGCAAGATCCTGCTGATTGCCAACAATATTACTCTACAGTCATCTACACACAGTCCTCAGAATGCAGTCCCCTGACAGGAACAAGCATTGCGGGGACTGTGTCTACTCTCCCAAAAACCCATGTCCACTAAAATACCTGTCAGACAAATTAGAAAGATTTCAAAGTCAGAAAGCTGTTCACCTGTGGTTCAAGAGATGAGGGTAGTGATCCCATCAGTTCTTCTCCTACAGTTTGGTCAAGATGAGCAGAAACCTGTGGAGAAGACACCAAATGAGTTATTAAGAATTATTTAATATTAACTTCAAGTTAGAACACTATACAGTAACACTGTGTAAAAAGCTATGGTAAAGCTAGACAAGTTTGGCAATACTATTTTAAAAAGTTCTTACTGATTGCCAACAATATTACTCTACAGTCATCTACACACAGTCCTCAGAATGCAGTCCCCTGACAGGAACAAGCATTGCGGGGACTGTGTCTACTCTCCCAAAAACCCATGTCCACTAAAATACCTGTCAGACAAATTAGAAAGATTTCCATGTCAGAAAGCTGTTCACCTGTGGTTCAAGAGATGAGGATAGTGATCCCATCGGTTCTTCTCCTACAGTTTGGTCAGGGTGAGCAGAAACCTGTGGAGAAGACACCAAATGAGTCATTAAGATTCATTTAATATTAACTTCAAGTTAGAACACTATACAGTAACACTGTGTAAAGAGCTATGGTAAAGCTAGACAAGTTGTTTGGCAATACTATTTTAAGCAAGGTCCTACTGATTGCCAACAATATTACTCTACAGTCATCTACACACAGTCCTCAGAATGCAGTCCCCTGACAGGAACAAGCATTGCGGGGACTGTGTCTACTCTCCCAAAAACCCATGTCCACTAAAATACCTGTCAGACAAATTAGATAGATTTTCAAGTCAGAAAGCTGTTCACCTGTGGTTCAAGAGATGAGGATAGTGATCCCATCGGTTCTTCTCCTACAGTTTGGTCAGGATGAGCAGAAACCTGTGGAGAAGACACCAAATGAGTCATTAAGATTCATTTAATATTAACACCAAGTTAGAACACTATACAGTAACACTGTGTAAAGAGCTATGGTAAAGCTAGACAAGTTGTTTGGCAATATTATTTTAAGCAAGGTCCTGCTGATTGCCAACAATATTACTCTACAGTCATCTACACACAGTCCTCAGAATGCAGTCCCCTGACAGGAACAAGCATTGCGGGGACTGTGTCTACTCTCCCAAAAACCCATGTCCACTAAAATACCTGTCAGACAAATTAGAAAGATTTCCATGTCAGAAAGCTGTTCACCTGTGGTTCAAGAGATGAGGGTAGTGATCCCATCGGTTCTTCTCCTACAGTTTGGTCAGGGTGAGCAGAAACCTGTGGAGAAGACACCAAATGAGTCATTAAGATTCATTTAATATTAACTTCAAGTTAGAACACTATACAGTAACACTGTGTAAAGAGCTATGGTAAAGCTAGACAAGTTGTTTGGCAATACTATTTTAAGCAAGGTCCTACTGATTGCCAACAATATTACTCTACAGTCATCTACACACAGTCCTCAGAATGCAGTCCCCTGACAGGAACAAGCATTGCGGGGACTGTGTCTACTCTCCCAAAAACCCATGTCCACTAAAATACCTGTCAGACAAATTAGATAGATTTTCAAGTCAGAAAGCTGTTCACCTGTGGTTCAAGAGATGAGGATAGTGATCCCATCGGTTCTTCTCCTACAGTTTGGTCAGGATGAGCAGAAACCTGTGGAGAAGACACCAAA
>JBBPBX010063638.1:8524-20471 GCA_038048925.1 Garcialebias charrua | reverse complement strand
GTATGTCTAGGTTAAAACTTTGAAGCGCCATGAGCCACGTTGCAACACGTGAGTTTGTCACCACACCATCTCTGATGCGTTCACTGTTAAGAAAGGTCACTGGCTGGTGTTGTGTTTCCACAATGATTTTCTGTCCACCAATGTAGCTGGAGAAATGTTTAACTGCCCACACTGTGGTCAGTAAAGCTTTCTCACAGTCTGAGAATCTCAACTCGGGGCCTGCCATCGTTTTGCTGGCGTAGGCTACTACACGTTTGTCTCTGTCGTGTATCTGGTACAGACCTGCACTTATGCAATGAGCTGAGAAGCCCACTTCCAAGTAAAACTCTTTGTTGTAGTCTGGGTAGACTAAACAAGGGGCTGACTTGATCCTGTTTATAAGAGCGTCCATTGCCTGTTGCTGTTTGTCAGTCCAAACAAATGGTACGTCTTTTTTAAGGAGTTCAGTCAGTGGTTTCGCAAGGTCCGCATAGTTTTCGATGAATTGGTTCGAGTAGTTACACACGCCCAGAAAACTTTGTAGTTCTTTGAGATTGGTGGGGACTTTGAGATTGTCGAGGCCTTGGGTGCGAGTCAGCTGTGGTTGTACTCCGTCAGGACCTACAAGTAGGCCAACGTAGTCCACTTTGGTTCTGCACCATTGGCATTTTGACAGTGATATCTTAGCACCAGCAGTTGTCAGCTGATTCAGAACGTGGTCGATCTCAGCCAAATGTGAGTCCAGTGTTGGCTGCCTCAAAAGGACATCGTCCACGTAGATCAGTGTTCCACGCTCGTGGGCGTCTGGACATGCTTTGTTCAAGAAGATGTTGAACTCTGCAGGTGAGTTAGCGTAGCCAAAGGGACACCTGTTAAAGGTGTACTGACGGCCACCAAAAGTGAAAGCTAGTTTGTACTGGTCCTCGGCGCGCACAGGGATGGTCCAAAAACCAGAGGCGACGTCGAGGGTCGAGAAGTACTTACCATTGGTGACCTTGGGCAGTTCCTGTTGGAGTTGCGTCATAGGCCATCTGGATAAGGGAACTTGTTTGTTTAGCTTTCGGTAGTCTATAGTGAGTCTCCACTTACCATTTGGTTTTAACACCGGCCATAAAGGCGCAGAGTAAGTGCTGTTACAGTATCGGATGATACCTTTTTCTAACAGGTCATTAATGATTTCTCTGATAGGTTGATGTGCTGCCAGAGGAATCTTGTACTGTCTGACAAATGCAGGGGGAGCATTAGGCGGGGTTGGGATGCTCACTGTGTGGAGCGTGGTCAACCCACAATCCATCGAGTCAGTCGAGAATGATCTCTCATATTTTAGAAGAACTTTGCGAAGTTTGTCCCTTTCTTCATCAGTTTTCAGGGCGTCGGCTTGGGCGACCACCTGGTCAATCTGTGAAGCAACTGAGAGGGGTTCTTGTTCTTTGGGGAGCTCCAGTGAGTCCCCTTCAGTGTCGTAAAACCTGTCAACAGGTAGTGCACTGTAAGTTTGGGGGCATAGACTGTCTCCTTTGTTGAAACCGAACCTGCGGACAGTGTCCTGGTCGGACTCAGTGGGGGAGAAAAGAGCTATGGCCTGTGTTGGTTTCGTGAACAAGACTTGCCCCGTGTGTTGATTTGGGATCAAGTTTTCTGGGAGTCCTCCCAGAAATGGAATGCTTAGCTCAAAATCATGAAAATCAGTAGAGATCAACCATCCTAGCTGTGTGTTTTTTGGGATCAGTACCTCTTCTGTGCTTGTGTTGCACACAGCAACAGTCGTGGTTCTGCAGTCGAGGGTCACTTGGCATGTGGCCTCCATGGACAGTCCTAAGTTGAAAAACATAGGAGATGGTTGAAAGTATGCCTGTTTTGTGCTAATAGCTTGTCCTTTCATGATGTGACACATCACTGGCTTGTTCATAACCTGAGGTGGTACCGCAGTGTTATGGCTGTTAGCAATCTGACAGACCTCTGGAATGGTCTGTCCAGCCTTAAGGTTCTCTGTGGTCAGCACAGGAGAGTCCTTTGTGGCCGTGTCTAGTGACCACAGTACATTGTTGTTGATGTCCACTCGGACACCTAATCTTACCAAAATGTCGGAGCCTATGTAGGTTGCATGTGGTAAGTTCGGGACCACGAGGAACGGGTGATCCAGTTCTCGTTGGTTCCAGATTAGTTTCAGGTCAATGATCCCTATTGCGGTCATTACCTGTTTATCGTTGGGGTCTAACGAAAAGCGGAAAGCCTTTTTGTTCATATCTAGACCCAACTGTTTCTTAACCAAGGTTCCATAGACAGCTTGGCTGATCGCTGATTTCTCCGTCCAAGGAGATAGAACAGCATCATCGGTGTGGGATCCTTGGATCTCAACACCTTTGACTACCTGTGGTAGGTAGTGTTCGGTGAGCGCCGACTGTTTCAGCTCGCAGAGGGGGCTCTCTTCTGTCTCACCTATTTTGGAAGGTTCACTTACCGGGATTGTGCTCTCGGTTGAGGATTCCCTTGTGCCTTCTGAGGTACCTGCTGTTAAACAGTCAGTGTCACCTTGTGTAGGCATATCGATCGGCAGTGGTTGGCTCACTCTGGTCCACATTGTTTGATCGCCATAATCTATAATCGCGTCAAAGCGGTTTATAAAGTCTTGGCCAACCAAAAATGGGAATGAGTCAACGGTGGACACGTGTACCGGGTGGTACAATGTCGTTTCACCAATCTGCATGTGAACCATGGCTATAGCTGTCAGGGTTGTACTCGTATCCGAGAGGCCCTGCAAGACTATAGCACATTCTTTGAGGGGTATTTCCCTGTCAACACCGTTAGCAGCTAGCCGTAGCTCTTCCAACAGTGTGGGTGACATAATGGATATGTCTGCCCCACCATCCAAGAGGGCCTCTTTTGTGAGGACCCCTTCCAACGTGATGGACAGGTAAGCTTTCTTAGCGGGCCCCTTTCTGATAATGTTACACAGGAACCTATCAGGTTTTCTCCGACGTTTATCACGTCTACCCCTGACTGTGTGACTTTCATTTATCAGTACTGGTAGTGCAGACACACATGGGTCTGAGTGTTCAGTTTGTGGCGAGCCACTATCATTGGTGAGTGAGCTTTCCCCCCCTTTTCCAGACGAGGGGTTCTCGGACTCCGTAACAACGATGTCATGGATACATTTAACGTTCTGTTGACTGTCGTTACCCTGATTGCCAGGAGCCTGACCATCAGTATCTTGGTGATTGTCATCAATTGTGGCATTGATGTTATTTGTGTGCTCAGAGTTACTATCAATGATAGTGCTACACATCACACCAGGTTTGTTCTCATTTTTTGTATTACCCCACACTTCGAACATCTGACGTATGCTCTCCATGTCTTCTGGGGACAGAGGGCTACGGCCTTTCCTCTGGAACTTTTGCGATTTTTTGCCTGTCTCGGACTGTTCTGTTCGAGGGGTAGGAGGGGCTTGTCCTTGACTTGGGGGTTCCTGTCGGGACCACCCATTATTATATGGTTTACTCTTGTGACCATCTTTCTTATCCTTAGGACGTGCACCCCCCTTTTGATATCGTCTTCCGAACTCTGGGTCTTGTCTGAGCCACTTCGGGTCATAGTTCCAGCGGACACCTTCGCTACGTGTTTTGTCAGGTCGAAAATTCTGTTTTTTCTCACCTTTTGTAGGAGAAGGAGTCGTTTTCCGCGCCCCTTCCAGCTCTAGTGAGTTGGATTTGACCATCTCACCCGGGCACACCTCAAAGGGTGTTTTGTTTGGTGTGCGACCTGTAAAAACATCTATCGCACACTCTCTTATTTCATCGATGGACCTCCGTTTGTAGTTCGCGCTGACATGAACTTTCTCCCTTATGTCAGGGCAGAGGTTTTGGCTGAAAATATACTTAAACCCTACCTCCTCCTCCATTTCAGGTTCGCATCTGTCCCCGAAATAGGCACGGAATATTCGGTCATAATATGACCTTGGGTGTTCATTCCTACCTTGCTTGATGTTAGCTGCTGCTATGATGCCATCGGGCCCCGTGCAAGGAGTAAACTCCTTTATCAGCGCAGCACAGAGAAGACTGTAGTCTTTCATCACTGCTTCTCGTTGACGCTTCATAAAAGCATGCACTGTCCTGTCCGATGTTAACCTTAACAGACAGATTCTATCATCAGCTGTAGCTTCTGGGAAGCGTTGAAGCTGGAAATCAAGGTCATCGAGATAGATCTTGGTTTCATGTGAGCCCATCGGGCCAGGAGCGAAGGTTTGAATGCTTTTCGCCATATTCCGTAGTTCAGCCATTGATAGAGGTATTTGTGGGTTTTTATCAGATCCACTTACCGGTGCATCCGGTGGGATTGTCGGTTTTAGAGGCCCTAAGGGACGGCGCGGCGGTGTTGGTGTTCTAGGCGGTGGTGTTGGTGTTCTAGGCGGTGGTGTTGGTGTTCTAGGCGGTGGTGTTGGTGTTCTAGGCGGTGGTGTTGGAGGTCTAGGCGGTGGTGTTGGAGGTCTGGGCTCATCTAGAGACTGACCCTTAATTAATGCCAGACGTTTTTTCTTTTCTTGGTTTAATTTGTATTCAGTTGAGGCCAGCTTCTCCCTGCATTCTTTTAATGCCGCTCGGTTGTCTATAGACTCGCGTTGTAATTCACAACACCGACTGTGTAGTTCATCTTTTTCAAGAATGACCGCATCATGTCGTGCCTGAATCCTGAGATTTTTCTGTGTGGTCTCATTGTATAACTTTAAAGTATGACCTTGGCATTTCATGAGTTCATCACGGGTCTCATTTGCATCCTGTAAACTTTTAGTTAAACGATCAATCTCAGCCTGTTTTTGTTTGTGAACCAGTTGAGCAGCATCGTTCGTCTGAGACTGTTTTAGTGACTGAACCTCCACCTGCAGTTTGTCAGCTTCAGCTCGAGCTAGTTGTAAATCAACATTTAGTGTTGATCTTTCCGCCTTACGTTTGCTTTGTTCACGCTTCAAATCATGCTCTAGAGCTGAATTTTCCCTGACTTCCTGGTCCAACCTTGCCTTTAGTAACAGGGCCAGCTTTGCTAAACGCGCCATACTGACCTTTTTTGCTTCCTTTTTTGAGCGACTTTTTGCCATTGTTGACAGTTCAGCGTTTAATGTCAGTGGAGTCAGTTCAGGCACCTTTTTACCATAATTTGTGAATATTTTAGCAAGCTGCCCTAAAACCTTATCAATCCAGTCTGGCCCACCAACTTCAGCCTTAAAATCAAAGATAGAAATAGTCTCTTTTGGTGACTATATTTATCAGATTACAGCTAAATGAATGATTTTGTAGTAAATGTCTTGCTTTACTGAGAGGTCAGTAAAGGTCATCACTGGACAGTTCAAAAACCTTAGTTTGACCCTGGGTAGGTCCACTACACTAACATGCGAGTTCACCAAAGTGGCACCGGATCGGTCGAGGCCCGGGTTAACAACGTCCGCCACCGGTGCTGTTGACAAACAGGGTGTCGGAGGAAATTGTGCTACTGTTAGTGGAAGACCCCGAGGAGGGAAACGTGTCAGGAGACAGAGGGAGAGGAGGAAAGTGAAGAATGTAGGACTGAGGGTTGCAACTCTAAATGTGGGGACAATGACAGACAAAGGTAGAGAGCTGGCTGACATGATGCAGAGAAGAAAGGTAGATGTTTTATGTGTCCAAGAGACCAAGTGGAAGGGCAGCAAGGCTCACAGTATTGGAGCAGGGTTCAAACTGTTTTACCATGGTGTGGATAGAAAGAGAAATGGAGTAGGGGTGGTCCTGAAGGAGGAGTTGGCAAAGAATGTAGTAGAGGTGAAGAGAGTGTCAGATAGGGTGATGTGTCTGAAGGTAGAAGTAGAAGGTCTGATGCTAAACATAGTCAGTGGTTATGCTCCACAGGTTGGATGTGATGGGGAGGAGAAAGATCTGGATGAAGTGATAGAGAGTATTCCCAGGGAGGAAAGAGTGGTGATTGGAGCAGACCTGAATGGACATGTTGGTGAAGGAAACAGAGGGGATGAGGAAGTGATGGGTAGGTTTGGTGTCAAGGAAAGAAACCAGGAAGGACAGATGGTGGTGGATTTTGCCAAGAGAATGGAAATGGCTATAGTCAATACCTATTTCCAAAAGAGGGAGGAACATAGAGTGACCTATAAGAGTGGAGGAAGGAGTACACAGGTCGACTACATTCTGTGTAGAAGAGGAAACCTGAGAGAGATTGGAGACTGTAAAGGGCCAGGCAGAGCTGTGCGTTTGTCCGAGCGCCGCGCCACGCGCGTGTGCTGCGCGCGGGCAGTTCACAGCAGAGCTCAGCGTGAGGCTCCAACGTTTTCGCTCCAAATACTTGACATCATTTGAGCAGCAGCAGGGCAGAGCGTTTACCTACGGGACAAATTGAGGTCGCTGATTGGTCATTTGCGGACACGCCTACTGATTTGATTGACAGGTCGGGTGGGAGACAAAAAGGCAGAGGGCTGCGCAGCTTTGTTCTGTGTTTATATGTTAATAAAAAGTTCTAAAAAATAAAATAAAAACAGGGAGCGCTGGTCCTGCAGCCCACAGCCCACCAGGAAATATTTAGAACCTGGCGCAGCCACGTTGGCCATGACTTTAGTTCACTCGTGACAAATTCATTCATTCCTCCTCATCGGAGGAGGAAGTGAATGGTGAACGCTTCAAACGATCCCTTGACTTTTGGCAAAAAAACAAAAGAAAAGTCCAGAAGAAGGGGAATTTAATACATTTGTGTCTCATACAAAACAGTCCGGCCCCGGGCAGTTTATTGTGAGACAACGCGCGCGCGTGAGCGGTCGTAAAATTTGAGCTTGGCGTGTTCACGCCCGCGTTCAAAGGCTTGTGCCGCGGCTCTCACACGGCGTGGCGCGGCGCTCGGCCCAACGCGGAGCTCTGCTTGGCCCTTAAGGTTGTGGCAGGAGAGAGCGTGGCCAGACAGCATCGGATGGTTGTGTGTAGAATGACTGTTGTTGTGAAGAAGAGAAAAAGAGTAAAACCAGAGAAGAAGACCAAATGGTGGAAGCTAAAGAAGGAAGAATGTTGTGAGAAATTCAGAGACGAGCTGTTAAAGGCTCTGGGTGGTAAGAAAGAGCTTCCAAGTGACTGGGCTACTACAGCAACAGTAATTAGAGAGACAGGTAGGAAGGTACTTGGTATGTCATCTGGACAGAGAATGGATGATAAGGAATGTCCTTCCGTTCTACTTTATTTTGAAAGGGTTAAAAGTAGGGATGCATCGATCCACATTTTCTTACTTCCGATCCGATCCCGATACTTAACTCTGGGTATCGGCCGATATTATCCGGTTCCGATATCATCATCACTGATCTTATATGAGGCTGTAATAATGAATTTTTTGAATGGAGAATATGTATATTACACCATATTCTGTGACTTCCGTCTTAACATTGTGTGAGTTAAACCCAAAGAAGACACTCTGGGCCTCACAACAGGAAACACCCAAACTTTAATAGCACACAAGAGGCAGGTCTATATCACAGACGTCCATGTCACTCGTGGTGCGGCCCGGAACACAAACATACCGCTAAGCATTATGGGAAATCAACACAGTACACTCCCCGTTTTAAGTTTCGTTTTTGATTGTGGCAATATGAGTTGTAAATTCTTGTTGGTTTTGATCAGTGGATACAGATTTAAACTATACAGGTAGTCCTCGACTTACGAGCGCATCAACATACGAGGTTCCGGACTTACGAATATGCATCCCATAAAAAAAAAAAAAATGAATACATGTACAGTACTGTACAGTCACCAAGCACTTAGCCTTTCCTAACACAGTTTTTAAAGATGAAGGAGTCAGTTGAATTGACTCCCTTTCACATAAAGTGAAAGTAGCTCCCTTTATGTGAATGGAGCCTGCTGGGGAGGAGGGAGACAATTCAACTCACTCCTTAACTGTGTTAGGATAGTCTAAAGCCTGGTTTATACTTCTTGTTGCACGTCTTTTACCCCCCGTTGAGTGAAAAAAAGTTGTGCAACTTCCGTCTGCACTCCCGCTGCGATCCCCCGGTGACAGCCGTCCTATACTGTACATGGCCCCTAGTCAGAACTGCGAGACGCGGAGGATGCGGCTCGGAACGTGTGATTGGTTCAAAGTTTGTGGGCGTTTTTTGTTTGGATGTCAATATATGGTGTATCACACCGCTACCCGCTACTCTTCCAGAAGCCGGTTTTTGTTTTTGCTTTGACATGGATAGTTTTGAAGAGAAACTCGCCGAGGCGGTCCGGAGCGGGGATCCTGGCGGGACCAATCCAGTTCCTCCGTTATACCTGTCTTTGCAGTGGCTGGACACATACATTAAACACCGGGGGACGACTACAAACATTACAACAGCCGACATAACGGACTCACAAATCGAGGTAATGGAGCCTATCATTATATTAAATCCGTTTGTCCTGATAAAACATGCAGTGGGAGTGCGCGTGACGTATGCAGTGGGAGGGAAGAGGGAGGGATTACTATAATGTATCCCCCACGTCTTTTACAAGTATAAACACTCAATGCGTCGGTGACACACACGCAATTACGTCATCGCTAGGCCGCAGCCGCACGTCTTGCATGAAGTATAAACAAAGCTTAAGTGCTTGGTTACTGTACAGTACTGTACATTTATCTATTTATAAATAAAAATAAATATATATATTTTTAATAAATAGATAAATGTACAGTCCTGTACAGTCACAAAGCACTTAGCCTATCCTAACACAGTTTTTAAAGATGAAGGAGTGAGTTGAATTGTCTCCCTCCTCCCTGCAAGCTCCATTCCCATAAAGGGAGCTATTTTTAAATGTTTTATTTTTTTGTGATCCTACTTACGAATTGTCGACTTACGAACGGCCCGTAGGTACGAAACTCGCTCGTAAGTCGGGGACTACCTGTACATTGAATTTATAAATGTAAATTCAATGTACAGCATATGTTACGCCAAAAATACACTACACGCGGTGCAGCTCCGCTCCGCAGGTCGCAGCTGTGCGAGTCCAATTTCCACTTCCTCCGCTCAGCTCAGGTCCGCCTGCATGCGCCGCTCCGAGACGCATGCGCGGGATTTGCGGGATCGCGCGATAAATCAAGTGATAAATAAGTAAGTCAGAACAAAACAATTCATTCGGTGGAAGAAGGAGAACAACAGTAGAGACTGCTGCCTTGATCTTCTCTCGTAAATGAGCGACAGGACATGGTTTGAGCAACAGGAAGTGATGTATTACATTTCAGAATAAAATACTTTATTTATTTATTTCTTGTATTGCGTTTGTAGGCGTAGTCATAAATGATAGTTTGACAGCATTTTTGTACAAATAAATCCGTATAGAGCTAGGATTAAGTCCGCCCGTGGTGATTTTATTTTGTAAATACGGAAGTTGTGCTCGTTCCTTTTCCTGTTGGTGCGACGTAATCTTCAAAAGTTGACTACGGCACAGCTCCGGCGTCCGGCAGAAATAGAAACATTTCTAATTTTGACGGACTGCCGTCCGCTCTCCGCAGCTCGCTGCCGCCGTACGGAGCCAGTGTAAATTCTGTCATAGATTATAATGGGTGCGTATTTGCTGCGGAGGTCGGACCGGAGCGGGGCGGAGCTGCAACGCGTGTAGTGTATTTTTGGCATTAGTATGTGCATATGGATGATTTATCTAAACTGCTGAATCAATGCAGGACTGGCTGTTGGGTTGGCAATAGAACCATCAACCACCTAAACGTATGCTGATGATCTTGTAATATTCTGTCCTTATAGTGCTGGTCTGCAGCAACTGTTAAGAGTTTGCTCTCAGTATGGATTGGACTTTGACATCAAATATAATGCAATAAAAAGTATCATCATGATTATCAGGAGCAAAGAGGACACTAAATTATCTTTCCCTGACTTCACTCTGTCTGGCAACATCCTCCAAGTCAGTGAGGAGGTGAAATACTTGGGACATTACATAACCGCTGACCTGTCTGATGACAGGGACATTTACAGGCAGCGTTGTATGCAATATGTACAAGCTAATGTGCTTCTTCGGAGGTTCTCTATGTGCTCAGTGTCTGTAAAAACTGCACTCTTCAAAACATATAGGTAGTCCCCGATTTACGAGCGCTCTGATCTACGAGGTTCCGGACTTACGAGCTGGCAAATTTTTTGAAAAAACGCAAAAAATACTGAGTTTTTCTGTGTTTTTTCACCACAGTTCGTTAGCTAAACATGTGGACACACGTTTCCGATCATTTTTATGCACTCATAAGCAGTTTTTCGATGAAAAACGAGTGTTCGTAGTCGCGCTAGCAAAACCGTTCCAATTTACGAGCGAAATTCCGGACTTACGAGACACGTGGCGGCCGTTCCAAATTACGAGATTTCCGGTTTACGAGCGCCTCGTTGTAATGGAACTCGCTCGTAAATCGGGGACTACCTGTATTGTACCCCAATGTACACTGCACACCTGTGGCGGCATTACAGAAAGAGCAGTATGCATAAACTACAGGTGGCATACAATGATGGCATGAGGATGCTGCTTAAGGTGCCGCGATGGAGTAGTGCCAGCCAGATGTTTGCAAATGCCAACGTACCAACTTGTGCAGCTGTGCTTCGTAACCTTATGTACAGATGTATGTGTAGGCTAACAAACTATGCAAATAGCATCATCTATACTCTGACCAACCCCGTACAGATTCTAGGTTCTATTCTATTCTAGGTTCTATACAGGTTCTATTCAAGTCTGTGGAATCACTGGCGCCTTAAATTATTTGGCAATGGATGAACATTCTGTTTTTACTGTGTCTTGTTGATTTTATCTTTTTTATTTTTTATTTCTGGTGGTTGTTTTGTTACTATGGACCATATGCGTCTGAAATAAAGTTTTGATTGATTGATTAGTGTTCCGGGCCGCACCATGAGTGAGATGGACGTCTGTGATATAGACCTGCCTCTTGTGTGCTATTAAAGTTTGGGTGTTTCCTGTTGTGAGGCCCAGAGTGTCCTCATTGGGTTTAACTCACACAATGTTAAGACAGAAGTCACAGAATATGGTGTAACACACGTGCTCTGTTCAAGAAATCCATTCGATAACGTGCATCATGGATCGGAAATATCGGCAGGTTGGTTGGGAAAATCCGATACGTAAATTATGCTGGTATCGGAGGTCGATACCGATACTGGATCGGATCGGCCCCATCCCTAGTTAAAAGTGGAAACGGTTGGTCATCCATGTTGACTCACGGGAGCGGTGAACATCAACGGCTAGCTGAATTAGCAGCAGCACATGTCTCTGCACCTGAAAGCCTTTGTTTCATTAGACGACTTGAATGGACTTGAAGTCACTAGACGTGGCGACTGTGACTCAGCAGCACTTCAACAGATCCGACCAGTTTCTCCTCGAGCGTCAACGTTCATGGAGTTTAAAGGTCCTACCTCCATGTCCGTTGTTCAGCCTCTTGTGGACCACGGTGCTCCAGCTGTTCTCAACGCTGGGGGGGCGGAGGTTCCACAGAGGGACTTGTCTGCACGCAGAACAAACCGTTAACAGGTGCCCGGGGGTGTTGTTGATGTTTACAGCCACCTCGCTTACTTTGTTCCCAGTTCTTCGATGTAAACGGTCACTGGGCCGTTAGTGGGAGGAACCTCTCTGACGGTGGCACTGTAGCTCCGCCCACTGTTCTCCAGACGAACCTGAACACAACAAACAGTGAAAATTAAATGTGATGTACGAAGTTTAATTCATGAGAAAGGAGCGACAGGCCGACCTGGCAGCGATCCCCGACAGAAAACTGCATCCCTGCCGCGATGGAGTAATCCATCTTCTGCTGGGCTGAAAACCAAACAAACCATTAAGACGAGGGGTTTGGCAACAAACAACTGAAAGAAGCTGAAGTTCAGCTGTTAAAGCTAAATGCAGAACAGCTCAAGAGTCAAATGTAGCAAACTAAAGCTAAAAGCATCAAAATGCTAGCTAAAGGTAGAAAAACACAAGCTAAAAATTTT